>CAJHNH020000738.1:19467-116967 GCA_905116865.2 Candidula unifasciata
CTCCGAAAGTGTATAGGAATCGTGGGCCGAAACGCTTGTCGACGAGGACAATTTCTACTGATGACTGGTAGATCCCTGCTGCACTTGCTCCCTGTGAGTTTAATCCTATTGGATACCTGTCAGGAAGTGATCAAGCCCACCCCTACACATTCGACTATTCCTGACGTTAACGCCCCTAGCGGGCAGGTCACATTTCAAATATACCCGTCCGGTGTGTATATAGTCCATCCTATCTATTTATACCTTTATCTGGCGAAATAGGTATTTCTATATGCTCTGGGTGTCTTGTGAAGTCTGCATTTTCAAACTTACAGTTGTGGGATAGATATTTCCAAAATAATATTAGGATTCCGAGAAACCTTTTTACTCCTCGGCGCATTGATTTGAGAGCTTCTTTTTCGAAAGCGAAGCTAAGTCGTCCCGCTTCATTTTCTGCCAGACTTGTTAGGTGATAAGACGGATTTCACCTCTTTGATTAAATTTTGTCTTGAACAAAAGTACCAGTTTAATCTTTGGGGGAATCCTGAGCTAAGGTAAGTTGATTATAGTTTACGAGTACCATTATATATGTCTCGATAAGGTTAACCTGCTGCTGAAGGGAGGAAAGATTCAGCTATGAGACAGCACAGAACGAGACCGTTCTTGGGGTCCAAGTAGTCACGATCACTTAAACCAAACCTTTCCCTTCGCAAGCTAAGTGTTTGAGCCCGAACTAACCTAATATTAATGTAAATGTTTTAATCTAGCAGTCTACTCGTTCTCTACCTAGCTGGGGGAATTTAGATCGATTTAAGCTGGCAGATTTATTTGGGTCAACGCACAGCGAGCGACACGCAGTGACGTCAGGTTTTTTTTTTTAGCAGACACAACTAAACACGGGGTCGACTCATGTCAGTCGGTGGAGAAATATTTATATATATATATATTATACGTATATATATTATATATATATATATATTATATATATATATTATATATTATATATATATATATGATAGAGGAGAGAGAGAGAGAGAGAGAGAGAGAGAGAGGGAGAGAGAGAGGTGGTCTGTGTGACTACAAGTGCAGATGTGAATGTGGAGAGATGATGTTCTCTGTATACTAGAGTCTATCTGTCTCCACTGTGGAACTAGTCTCCTATTTCTTTTACTGACTGACCAACAGAGATACATGAAGACTTGAACTGTCTCAATATCATGAGAGCTGTCCTCTGAGTTATTGCAAAGGGTGGAGGGTAATGGCTAGGCATATGACTCCTGAAATGACTACTAATTCTATGTTCCTTCTTGACACAGGATGATATCTCCTTGGAGGCCAGGCAGTCGATCAGCAGTCCAGAAAACCACAATCCACAAAGTTACCTACTACCACAATTCCACCATGGCAGACAGCAAAGCGGAAGCCAGTGTGTAGGTATCAGCTTTCAGGTCACCCATTTGTCGTTTTCTCAAAGAACTCTCCAGGAGCTTGTTTGGGCTGCAGTGGCTAAATACAGTTTTGCAGGCCAACCATTTGTATTCAATCAAAGAGAACCTTCTTCGGGAGCTTTGTTGGGCTCCAGTGTATAAACCATGTGTTTACCAAGGCAACCAGCAAAAAAAAAAAAAAAACAGTTTCAACAGAATCAACCTGGTTAGATCATCATGAACCGAGGAGTGCAGTGACGCCAACCAAGCTTGCACAAGTAGTGGTATGATGCCGTGTGCTCTATTTACAGGTCAACTCTGAGTCATTATGATGATCATATACTGTCTCGAAGGGTCTCTGGCTGATCCAGCAGTATTACTTGGGTTTTGATTTCCTGATTCCAGTTGCCCTGGAACATCTTTTCTTGAGTCTTAATTATATATATATATATATATATTATATATATATATATATATATATATATGTGTGTGTGTGTGTGTGTGTGTGTGTGTGTGTGTGTGTGTGTGTGTGTGTGTTGCATTTATTACATGCCTTTGGAAATTTTCATAATTGACTTGAGTGTCCATCATTCACTGTTCAAACTGTCTAGACTTTATGTATGTTTAACCAATTATCTCAATCTGTGTTAACATGGCTGTGATATTAAAATATCATAGCCTGGGGGCTATCTTCTTATAGTAGTGGGGACGTCTAGCCAAGCTGCGCCTAGAAATATTATATATTCTGTAGTGCCATAGCTTGAGTTACTCCTGAAATAGGTTGGGTGTATATTGGTCGCGGGATACCCTTTAGACCAATACGAGCCGACACCTCAACATTATTCTATTTCAGAGTGCTGTTGGTTCTTGAGGAGAAATCCTTAAAACATTCACGCGACACGAGCGGTATGTGACAATACCGAAAGTCCTGGAAATATGTCTCTTTTCTGCCTACCCTTGAGCTTGAACTGGGGCCACAAGGTTCGCGCAGCTAGTTTGACCAATTTAGCTAGCGCGTCGGGCTCCAGAAGCTTTGCTCTTTCTGATGATGTTTCTATTATCTATTGTGAGACCTGCGAGATCATCTCTAACAATCACGTTGTCAAGAGAACACCACGAAAGAGACGCTTTCTTGGGGGGGGGGGGGGGGGATGACAGCACTCATTTATGAACACCAGTCAATCAAAGACAAAGGTCTACTGTCGCCTGTAGCTCCTGGGCTATTTGTTCCTTTTCTCGCCCCTGCCTTTTTTCGAATATACCATCTGCAAATGTCAGTATCCTTCAAACGAGTAAGTAAAGATAGATAGCGGAACGGCACTTTCAACCACAGCATACACCGACCTAATACGATTTGTGTCAATTACGTTATATTCTATTTTAAGATACACACAAATTATTAGTTCCATAAAGTTCACATAAATTCGTCGCAAAACGGCTGACACAGAAAACAGCGGCAAACGTGAATTGTAAATTTTGAAATAAATTATAAGTATATGGAAAATCGTATCCTACATGCGACAACTGGTGTTTGGCTGTACAAATATTTTTGAATTATTTGTTACATTTGAGGGCACGATGGACGGACGGACGGACTTTCTACCCCACCAGGACATCACACAAGCGATAAACACCCGTTGACACAATGTGTCACCATGTGGCTGAGGATCACCGTGGAGAGGTCACAGAAACCGCGTTCAGCCTTTAGGCCATATTTACAGCCAGGCTATATTGCGGCCCCGGCCGAAAGAGCCAGAGTAGGGCTTCAAATAACGAAACATTTCATCCTAAAAAGGACGAGAAGTATGTAATTAGGTGTGAGAGCACGATATTTAGAACGCACTGTATGTGTATGATATGTGTATGCCTCAAAGCGTAACAAAGATTCGTTTTTTTAATATTTTTAAATTGATAGTTTTTGGTTGTCTGTCTTTAATCCCTTTTATTTTTGTGTAACTGAATGCGAATAATAATGTTTTTGCTGTCTCCATAACGGAAATTTGCTGCAGTGAATATGTGAACCAGCCATTGTCTATGGGGATATGTATTCTTCTTCTTCACTTTCTCTATTACGGCTTCAGTTGTTGAGGGAGATAACCAGTTCTGCTCTTTGTTTACACAACCGCTTCGACCTTATTCACATCGTGCTGTTGTAGAGCATTTTATGTTGTCTTTCCATCTTGTTATTTGTTTACCCTGTGCTCACGTCCTCTTCTCTTTTTGATATATGACTTGTATGGAATGGACTAACAAGGCGATACTTTTAAGTGGGCAAACCATTTTTTTTTTTCTGTTTGTGTGTGAATTTTAGACTTGTTTCCCTGTTGACTTTGTCTCTTCCTACCTGGTTTCTGATTTTATCTCTACTCGTCACTCCTAGGGCCCTTATGGGGCATGTCATTTGGTGACTTATTGTTGTATTGTTTGTTGTGATTGATCATGTCTGGCACTGGTAGCATATAACGGGAGTGTATATGCTTTGTATGGAATGTTTCTCTGTGCTGATCGGGATTGTCTTATGGTCTAAGTAGGAGCTAGCCGTCCCAGAACTTGATTTTATTTATTGCATCTGATGTTAAACTCTTCATCCAATTTCCTGTTTTGAGGAAAATTGCATAAACAACTGAAATAATATTTCACCCAGCCACTAGAAAACAAATCGTCTGAACCAGATAAAGAAGAACAATGATAAAAGATTAGGAATTGCATTCTTCTTCGCAGTCACCGGCTGCAAACTCGGACTGAAAGGTCTGGCTGTCCGCCAACTTCTGGACTTTCGTTATAGAAATTCAATGTTGCATGTACACCCGTTTTACAGAACATGTTTGTGTATGCAGACTAATGGTGCTTTGCTTGAAGCCAATGCACTCTGAATTCGAAGAAAATGTCTCGTTAGTCAGCTTGTTGGGGAGATAGTGGGTCTATTCTTGTTTTCCCCAATAACGGGGCCTCGAAACCAACACAGAATGTTACGGATCAACATCTTTGGCGACCACAACAGAGGTACAATAACTCAGCAAAGACAAACCTAACAAGAGTCTAAACGAAAACCCCCTAACTGATGCGGCTTACATTTCCTGTTTACACTGCCCTAGAAGATTCAGTGCTCGGGCTGGCCTTGTCAGTCACCTCATCATCATCTAGTCGGTATTTCATCATCTACCAGGTCTTTGATCATGTAGCAGGTCTTTCATCTTTATGTAGCAGGTCTTTCGTCATCATATAGCAAATTTTTCATCATCACGCATGTCTTTTATCATCATCATTTAGTAGGTCCTTCATCATCACATGGCAGGTTTTTTATCATAATCTAGCAGGTCTTTCATCATCATCATATAGCAGATTTTTCATCATCAAGCTGGTCTTTTATCATCATCTCTAGTAGGTCTTTCATCATTATATAGCAGGTTTTTCATCATTATCTAGAACAGTAGTGTATATGCTTTGTATGGAATGTTTCTCTGTGCTGATCGGGATTGTCTTATGGTCTAAGTAGGAGCTAGCTGTCCCAGGAAAAGTAAAGTAAAAAGTAAAGATCCCTTTTCACGCCTTTCGGCGCATCGGGCATATGGGCAGAGCGTCCCATATTTTTACAGACCATCAGCACTCTGTGGGTAATGTGGTCAGCATTACGCCGGCTGTCTTTACTTTCCCAGGACAGCCCATCCTGGTACCCATTTTAGGCTGGGTCGACCTGCGACGTCCCATACCACGATAAAAATCCACGCAGCCTGCAGTGGGTTTCGATCGCGGTATGCTGGCTTACGAGTCGGACTCGCAACGCCTTAGCCACGGACGCCGCAGCTGTCCCAGTACTTGATTTTATTTATTGCATCTGATGTTAAACTTTTCATCCAATTTTCTGTTTTGAGGAAAATTGCATAAATAACTGAAATAATATTCCACCCAGCCACTAGAAAACAAATCGTCTGAACCAGATAAAGAAGAACAATGATGAAAGATTAAGGATTGCCTTCTTCTTCGCTGTCACCGGCAGCAAACTCGGACTGAAAGGTCTGGCTGTTCGTCAACTTCTGGACTTTCGTCCTGTTAGAAAATGTTTTTGTATGTAGACTATTGTTGCTTTGCTTGAAGCCAATGTACTCTGAATTCTAAGAAAATCTCTCGTTAGTCAGCTTGTTGGGGAGATCTTCTTATTCTTCTTCTTTACTTGCTCTTTTACCGCTGTGTGTGTCGAGGGAGATATAAGGTTCTGTTTCTATCTCTTCTGGCTGCCTCGACCATAGGCACATCGTGCTGTTGTAGAGTTTCTCTGATGTTATCCTTCCATGTTGTTCTTGGTCTAACTCGTGCTCTACGTCCTTCTTCTCTTTCCATGTATGCTTTGTATGGTATGGTGTCACAAGGCATTCTCTCTAAGTGGGCAAACCATTTCACCTGCTGTCTTTGTATGTAGTTTAGAATTGGTTCTGTGCCGACTTTTTCTCTTATGATCTCATTCCTGGTCTTATCTCTTATGGTCACTCCTACAGCCCTTTTCAGACATGGTTACTAATTTTCTTTTTGTTGTTGTTGTGAGTGACCATGTCTGGCACTGGTAGCACAGAGTAGGAATAAATATGCTTTGAATAAGATGTCTCTTTGTGCTGATTGGGATTGTCTTATGCTGTAAGGGGGGGGGGGGGCTAGCTCTTCCAATACTTGATTTGCTTTACTGCATCTAATGTTAATTTCTTTATCCAATTTCCCATCTTCGGTAAATGTAGTTCCCTGATATTTAAACTCAGATGTCTGTTTAATGCCTTTGCACTCTATTGCTATGTTTAGATCTGTCTTCTTTTTTCCTATTGACATTACTTCTGCCTTTTCCGTGTTGATTCTCATATTATTTGGTTTACATTCTTCATTCATGGATGTTAGATGTTGTTGCGATTTCAAGGCTGTATCTGCTATCAAGGCCTGGTCATCTGCAAAGAGTAATTCGTTGATCTTACTAACATTTTCATTCATGGGCTTGGCATTCTTGCATATACTGTCGATGTAGGTGATAAACAGCAGTGGTGATAAAACACACCCCTGTCTTACTCCCGATGTCACTGTGAAAGGATGAGATGTTCCCTGATTTATTCTAACTACACTTTTACAATCCCTGTATAAACTTTTGCACTCTCTGATGAGGTGTTCGCTTACTCCATATCTAGCCATTACTTTCCATAATAATTGTCTTTCGACTCTGTCAAATGCTTTCTCCTGGTCTACGAATGCCACAAATAAGTTCTTATTGTATTCAATGTTCTTTTCTATTAACTGTTCAGGTGTGAAGATTGCATCTGTGCAGCTTCTATTTCTCCCAAATCCCACCTGTTCTTCTGCCAGCTGTGGTTCTATCACTGGTCTCAGTCTTGTTTCTATTGTCTTGGCATACATTTTGCCAACACGGCTTAAAAGAGAGATGCCTCGGTATTGACCGCATTCTCGTTAGCTTCCTTTGTTCTTCCACAATGGTATAACTATTGCATGTTGCCAATCAATAGGGGCAGTTTGTTGTACCCATGCTGCATTAAATATTGTGTGAAGCCATCTGATGCTGTTTTCACCTGCTGTTTGAAATATTTCTGTTGTTAATCTATCAGCTCCTGGTGCTTTATATTTGGGAGACTGCTTAATGACTTTTTCTATTTCATCAATTAGTTTGTGTGGTTCTAAAACTGTTGCTCTGTGCTCTTCAGTTGTTCTTTCCTGATGATCTCATAGAGGATTGAAGAGCTCATTAAAATATTCCCTCCATCTTTCTGCTATCAGCTATATCTGCTATCAATGGCCTTCCTGTCTTATCATTAATTATTTCAGGGGAGTTGTAGCTCTCATCTCTTTTCCGCATATTTTTAACTACTTTGAAAAGTTTTCTGCTGGCTGTTTTCTCATTTTCTGCCAATGACTCACCGAAACGTTCCCAGGATGCTTGTTTTGCTTTCTTGACACTCCTGTTGGTTTCTCTCCTTTGCAGTCTATAGTTTATATAATCTTCTTCTTTCTTTGATTTTGTTCACTGTTTATATTTCCTTTTTCTTTTTAATTGCGTCTTTTACTTCTTCGCACCACCAAGGTGAACATTTGTTATTTCCCCGTCTGTTTCCACTCTTTCTTTTTCCACATAATTCTTCTGCAATAGTGTTTTTATATTTAATCCATTCTTCCTCAATATTGCCAAGTACATGTGGAAGTTGTTTGAATGCTGTCTGTACTTTCTGTTGTAACTTTTCTTTTACTCCTTCCTGTTTCAGATTTGCTATCTTGATGAGATCCTTGTTTTTCGTTAATTTATTTCTGTGTTTCTTTAATGTAAGATGTTTTGATGTTAACACAACTATTTTATGGTCAGTGTCACATAGACCATTAGGGATTGCTCTTAAATCAAGAATTCTCCTTCTTCCTTGAACTCTGGTAAGTATAAAGTCAATCTGGCTCTTGATGGAGACATCATTCCATTTGTACCAAGTGTAATGTTGTGAATCTCTTTGGTCAAAGAATGTGTTCGTTTGGGAGATAGTGGGTCTATTCTTGTTTTCTCCAATAACGGGGCCTCGAAACCCACACGGAATGTTACGGATCAACATCTTTGGCGACCACAACAGAGGTACAATAACTCAGCAAAGACAAACCTAAGAAGAGTCTAAACGAAAACCCCCTAACTGATGCGGCTTACATTTCCTGTTTACACTGCCCTAGAAGATTCAGTGCTCGGGCTGGCCTTGTCAGTCACCTCATCATCATCTAGCCGGTCTTTCATCATCTACCAGGTCTTTGATCATGTAGCAGGTCTTTCATCTTTATGTAGCAGGTCTTTCGTCATCATATAGCAGATTTTTCATCATCAAGCAGGTCTTTTATCATCATCATTTAGTAGGTCTTTCATCATCATATTGCAGGTTTTTTTATCATAATCTACCAGGTCTTTCATCATCATCATATAGCAGATTTTTCATCATCTAGCTGGTCTTTTATCATCATCATTTAGTGGGTCTTTAATCATCATATAGCAGATTTTTCATCATCAAGCAGCTCTTTAGTCATCATGATTTAGTAGGTCTTTCATCATCATATAGCAGGTTTTTCATATCATCTAGCAGGTCTTTCATCATCATAAAGCAGATTTTTCATCATCAAGCTGGTCTTTTATCATCAAAATTTAGTAGGTCTTTCATCATCATATAGCAGGTTTTTCATCATCATCTAGCAAGTCTTTCAGCATCATCTAGCATGTCTTTCATCATCATATAGCAGATTTTTCGTCATCAAGCAGGTCTTTTATCATCATCATTTAGTAAGTCTTACATCATCATATAGTAGGTTTTTCATCATCATCTAGCAGGTCTTTCATCATCGTCTAGCAGGTCTTTCATCATCATACAGCAGATTTTTTATCATCGAGCAGGTCTTTTATCATCATCATTCAGTAGGTCTTTCGTCATCATATAGTAGATTTTCATCATCATCTAGATGGTCTTTCATTATCATATAGCAGGTGTTTCATTATCATGTAGCAGATCTTTCATCATCATACAGCAGGTCTTTCATCATCATGTAGCAGGTCTTTTATTATCATATAGTAGGTATTTTATCATCATATAGTAGGTATTTTATCATCATGCGGCAGGTCTTTTATCAACATAGGAGAACTTTCCTGATATATACCCTTTCCTAACCAGGGTCTTCCAAACATCGCCTGTCCATAATCGTTTTGCACGTCGTTCTATGCCCATTTTTCCAGGAACATCGCCAACCCACAATCATTCCTGCTCTTTCAGGGTGTCCTTAACCTAACCTGTCCTCATTTGTGCTGGTATTTCTCTGCCAATTTTTCCAAAAAACATCGCCATCCCGTAACCCTGTTCTCCCAGACAGTCTTTGATAAAAAAACTGTCCATAATCGTGTTGGTCTTCCTCTGCCCATTCCCCCAGAAACATCGCCATCTCGTAACCACACATGTTCTCCCAGAGAGTCCTAAATATCCCCCGCCCATAGTCGTGCTGGTCGTCCAATGCCCATTCTTCCAGGAATATTACCATCCCATAGTGTTGTGCCATCTGTTTCTTTTCTTCTCTTGCTCTTTTCATCTTATTTATGTGTTTGGGGAGACGTCAGGATTTTTAGTCGATCTTCATTTCTTCAAGAGTGAAATTCATGCTGTCATCTTACCTTCTGCGTGGTCTTTCCTGCTCTGTGCTCATCATATTGAGTCATAGTAGCGATCTGTGGTAGCTAGTACCAATTTATTGTCGTCAAATGGTCAAACAACCTCCTCTGTTAAGTTAGTTGCGTTCTCTTACATGACATTGCTGAATCAACTACAGCCGTTTTTGGCTGCTGTGGTTTTTCTAGGCACATTTAACGTTCAATAGTTTGCCATTGCTTACTTTACAGTCAGCTCCGAACCCGGCACCCCTTCATTACTAAGAGTGTTTGCAACGCCTACGCCACTGACGCTGATAGCTCGTCTGTAACACTACACACAC
The DNA here is from genome assembly GCA_905116865.2 of Candidula unifasciata. NCBI lineage: Eukaryota > Metazoa > Mollusca > Gastropoda > Stylommatophora > Geomitridae > Candidula > Candidula unifasciata. Next base: position 29,352 of record CAJHNH020000738.1, read on the forward strand.
AAAACTATACACACACACAAAAGAAGACAAAAAAAAACTGTATGCTTGGTTTCGGAGTCAGTCTTTCAGTATCTTTACTTTTAGTGTTAACTCTTTTTGTACCCTGGCAGCTGTGATAAAACATGTTGTTAAGGCTGGTCCTTTCCCAATATCCTACCCACAGATGACAAGCCGCCGCAACAGCAAGTGCCGCATTCCAACCTCTCTTGGGATCTGACACTCGGTTTGAGGTTTGAATAACGGATCAACATCATGGCACACGGGTAGTAACCCATAAGTACTCCTTGTTTTCTAATTCAAGTCTGAGTCCGAAGAAGCTCAGAACAGTGTACAGGCTCTTTAGCACCAGCGAGGATCCTGAAATACTTTGGGTAGATTTATAACTTCAACGTTTGCCTAGGCAGCGCCATTAGGCTACTTTGTTCGATTTCCAACTGCCAAGGGATTTTTTACGTGCCAACAATGCACACAGGCGTCCGATCTCACTACCCAGAGACCAGAGGGAAATATTAAAAGTTCAAGTCCAAGTGAAAAAATCCCGTCTCCAGGTCTACTAATGCCCTTATGATTGTCAATTCATGAACCTAGCAGAATACGTATAGAATGACTGGCTCTTTTTAGGGCCGCCCCCAAATTACCCCAAGGCATCCTGCTCATTGCACATAGAGTTTCACACAAACAAATTGCAAAACAGCACCATAAACTGCATCCTCAAAAACAGCACGGCAAAAAAAAAAGTGCCAAATTACTATATTATACTCTATGTGCTTCATCTACCACCCCTTAAATATTTGACTGCCCCTTCACCTATGGATTTTCCTTGTTTGGGGTAGAATATTGGGAAAGAACCAGATTAAGACTTTAGGCGCATTAGTTTGTTGAAGGATCTCTGCTTGACATTACTATGAAAAACAAAATCATAAAATAGCTCACATAATTCCTCAGTATCAAATAAAATAAAAGTAACAGGTAATACTCTAAAATCAATTACCCCCACATCCCCCCCCCCCCCAACCGCCCCCGTCCCTACCAAAAAAATGTCTCCATTAATGTAACCTGGCACAACCGGAAAAAGCGCATTAAACTGATAAAACTAAATGAGCAAGAAGTGGCATTTCTCTGGGATTGTCGGCGTGGGTGCCTGTTAAATGTCATCCTGAGACAGACCGATTAGCCGCGGGATCTGTGCTGAACATAAACAACTGTCATCCCCAGGATTACTTGCTGCCTGAACTGATATATGCCAACATTGACTGTTTTAAGCAAGAATTATCACAAGAAGGTGTTTGCAGCATGGGTGAATATGTAAGTAAACAAAGTTGATGGACCACTTTCATTGCATAAAGTTTTCTCTAATATAGTTCCATATCTTTATGCAGAGGAGCTGGTCATCCGAGAGATCGTTTAGGAAAACACTAACTCTCTAGTCCCAGCAACTACTTTCAGATATCTATGTAAAATATGCTCTCGCTAACTGAAGCTTGCCTCATAAATCGAGCGTACAGAACACAAGGCAAACAACTTACCGAACCATGGAGACGCCGAACAATTCCTGCTTCTATGGATACAAAAAGTAAAGGACAAGACTCGTTTTACGCCATTTGCGAATCGGGTATATAATGCTAGACCTAAATATTCAGACCTGTGAGCACTCACTGGATGAGCTAGTCAACATGGTGCCGTTCGCCTTTACTACCCATGACATTACCTAGCACCCTTTTTAACATGGGTCGTCTAGAAAGCAAAGGTCCATTTTGAAACAACCCCTCTCAATGCCGGTACGAGCCCAAGTCCTTCAGGTCGGCAGACGAGAGTCTAGTCTCTTGCCTATATGAACATAGGTTATAATTGAGATTTTTTTTTTTTTGTTTTTGTGAACAGATTCTGCTATGGTTATTTCTATAAGGCAAAGGTGTTGTGCTTAACTTAGCCTCGTGCTCGTTGTGTCTGCTGGGCTCAGGACCAGTGGGGGCTTCAGCAGTGGGTGTTGTGTCTTCTGCCTTTTTGTGTTGCTGGTTAATTCTGGTAAGTATGCGTCGGCCTCTTTTGGGGCAAATGGGTTTTTGGTTATATCCTAAAGATTCGGGTTCTGTTTCTGTCGCCAAGCCTGTGCCTCTTTATTATTGCTGTTTCTTTTCCAATAGAGAATTTATCATTTATGTCGGGTTTTGAGTTTCGTCTTTTAAATCTTTGTTAACATCAGTTTCCTGTTTGACTGACTGTTATAGCTTTTTTTTTTGCTTCTTAAATTGGAAGACTAATTTCTTCTCTCTTTGAGCTTTAGTCTACCCTGTTTATAAGTTTGAACTATTGCAGCTTGTGTTTCTGTTTCTTCCTATCAGGTTCCTTGTTTTCTGGTCTGTGCTAGTCTTTAATGCAGTTCGGTTGCTTGTGCTTATATCCGATTGTTCTGGGACTGTATTGCTCTTTCATTAGTTGTAGTTTTTTTTTTTTTTTTTTTCGAAAAAAAAAAAACTACTGTTGGGATCTTTGCTCGTGCATTTTCTTTTCATGTGCGTTAATAATGTTTTCTCTGTCATTTCATTGTCTATATTTGTTAGTCTGAGAGCATTGATCTACTCTTTCAACTATACGATCTGATCTAGCAACTAGGACTTCCACATCTCTCTAGTGACATTAGCTGCCTGGTTACTCCATCCAATCTCTTGGTAGATGATGTTTTCCTGGATTGTTCATAAATCTCTTGACCCGCAGGCAAACCAGTTATCTGGCCCCATGCGCACTGGAAGAGCTTGAATCCTTTCTGTTTTTGTTTGGTGACTTAAGTCTTTGTCTGCTTTCGCCAGTGGACACACGTTGAAGGGGAGGGTCTCCGAGGCTTATGTGCACATCTCATGTTTGCGGCTACACGTGGCTCTCTTGGGTCGTGCCTTCTGATAACCAAAGCCCAGCAGCACCTTGTTTGTTGCCAAGCAAGATGTTTGAGGTCGGCGGACTAATTCCGTTGTCAATAATGGGAGAGTATTTTGCCCACAGCTATTCAAGTATTAGTGAATTAAGGAATTACATGCTTCACTACCCACTCCATTGCAGACTGTAACAACTGGTTACCATAGATCCTCATAGAAATAGTAAGTGCCGTTTACTTTGCCTGTCCTCTGCTGATCTGGTGGAGTTTTGATTCATGATAAGACGGTGGCATTTTGTGCCTTCTGGTTTCCCTTTTTTGGAAACTGTTGATGCGTTTGCTATTTCTAGTGGGTTATTCGGTTGCCCTGTTTCTTAGCTGGTGATGTATACATCTGTAGAGTTTGATTTTACCTGTTGGTTGCTGGTTAAGTAAGTAAACGACTCTTTTCCACGCCTCAAGCCGCATTGGGCATATAGGGTCAGACCTATATTTTATAGACCAATCGCATTTGATGGGTGATGTTATCATCGCCTTTACCTACGACCTCTGAACCGCAGGCAAGCGTCTAGCCGCTACACCACGGCGCGCACCTCTAGGTTGCTACAAGCATTTTGGTTGGCGGCGAAGCTGGCTGGCTCTTCTTGTCTTCCGACTCGTTAATTGCCTAGCGCATTGCGTCTGTCTTGGAGTGGGGGATCTTAATATGAAGCAGCTGTCTCCCAGCTTGTCTGAAGAGTAGTTGAAAATAAAAGTAAGTTCCGTATCCTTTACAGGTCGTTGCAGAACCAACCCCATCACATTTTGGCTGTTGCGGTTTTTCTAGGCAAATTTGCCTCCAGTAGTTCGCCATTGCTTTCTGGACTGTCCGCTACTCGATACCACTGTCAAAACAAACACAAGGCGCAAGGCCCACAACTGGGATCGATCCGGCCTTACAAAGCGCTTTCGCGACGCCTAAATCACAGACGTTGACTGAATGGTAATGAGATCATAAAAAGGACGATGTGAATAATGCAGTTTAGTAATAACGACGCTGTGCAAGTGGTGATGTGACTCTGAACCTTGACGTTGCTATCACATCACGCCTAATTACTACTGTATACAGCTGAACGGGGTATCTGTGATTATCTGTGTGGTGGATTTGCATCTGCAGAGTGGCTTCTTTAGTCACTGTGGGTGGGGAGGGAGAAGTAATTTTCCAAAGTTGCGATTGCAGATAAAAAAAAATGTGTCTTGTGAACATAAAGTATCACTGGCATCATAAGAGAATGTCATATGCCAGAGAATTAAAAACTGTATACACAAGGGAGATGAATGGTCGTAGACCAGGAGGCAGACTAAGAAAACGATGGAGAGGTAATGTCTAGACACACCTGCAAACACGTGGTATCACCAACTTGAAAGAGAAGGCCAACCAGAAAGATGAATGGAGGCGAATGATATCTTCAGCAATGAACCGCAAGAGCTCAGAATGCCGAAGAAGAAGACGAAAAAGAAGAAGTGAAGAAAAAGTTGTAACAGTAATATTCTAAACAGAATTTGGCCAATGCAGCAAATATACTAAGGTCTACCGAACGATATACCACTGAAAGTGATGTGCAACATTTCTAACATTATATCCGTTTCTGCTTTTTAAAATTGTATATGGGTCAAGTATCAGTGGAATATGGGACAATAAATAGTATTAAGTGTTTCTTCCTCTTCTGCCTTTCTAATGAAGCATACGTTCTTAACCAACTCACGCCATGTCTTTTTGTTCTATCCTTCGCTATCGCATCCATCCCCCCCCCCCCCCTATGTCTTCCCCATCTTTTGTCTTCCTTTTATTTTTATGCCCCTGTGGGTTCCAGTGCAAAGACATTCTAGTTATATTGTTCTCCGATTTTCTCAGTGTGTGTCCTACCCATCGCCAGTGTGTTTTCTTCACCTCTTGGTCGACTGGATTTTGTTTAGGTTTCTCCAAAAAGCCCTGTAGGAGTGATATTCAGTATTTTACCAGATTTTAAATGTCTATGATAAAGAACATATTTAGGTAACATAACAAAAAAAAAAAAAAAAACGAAGAGAGAAATACAAAAAGAAAAAAAAATACAGTCAGACAGACAGAAATAAATGTAGACAGACGGTTTAAAAAGAAAAAAAGAAATACAGTCAGATAGACAGACATAAATGTAGACAGGCTGTTTAAAAAGAAAGAAAATAAATATAGTCAGACAGACATAAATTTAGACAGACGGTTTAAAAAGAAAGAAAGAAATATAGTCAGACAGACATAAATGTAGACAGACGGTTTAAAATGAAATAAAGAAATATAGTCAGACAGGCAGACATAAATGTAGACAGATGGTTTAAAAAGAAAGAAAGAAAAATAGTCAGACAGACATACATGTAGATAGACGGTTATAAAAGAAAGAAAGAAATATAGTCAGACAGACAGACATAAATGTAGACAGACGGTTTAAAAAGAAAGAAAGAAAGAAAGATAGTCAGCCAAACATAAATGTAGACAGACGGTTTAAAAACAAAAAAAAAAGAAATATAGTCAGACAGACATAAATTAGACAGACAGTTTAAAAAGAAAGAAAGAAAGAAAGAAATACAGCCAGACAGACAAACAGACATAACTGTAGACAGATGGTTTAAAAAGAAAGAAAGAAAAATAGTCAGACAGACATAATTGTAGACAGACGATTTAAAAAGAAAGAAAGAAATACAGCCAGACAGACAGACATAAATGTAGACAGACGGTTTAAAAAGCAAGAAAGAAATATAGTCAGACAGACAGACAGACATAAATGTAGACAAACGGTTTAAATAGAAAGAAAGAAATATAGTCAGACAAGCAGACATAAATGTAGACAGACGGTTTGAAAAGAAAGAAAGAGAGAAATACAGTCAGACAGACAGTTATTAATGCAGACAGACGGTTTAAGAAGAAAGAAATATAGTCAGGCAGACATACATAAATGTAGACAGACGGTTTAAAAAGAAAGAAGGAAATACAGTCAGACAAAGAGACATAAATGTAGACAGACGGTTTAAAAAAAAAAAAAGAAGTATAGTCAGATAGGCACTTATAAATGTAGACAGACGGTTTTAAAAGAAAGAGAGATATATAGTCAGACAGACAGACATAAATGTAGTCAGACAGTTTAAAAAGAAAGAAAGAAATATAGTCAGACAGACATAAATTAGACAGACGGTTTAAAAATAAATAAATAAAGAAAAACAGTCAGACAGTCATAAATGTAAACAGACGGTTTAAAAAGAATGAAGGAAAGAAAGAAATACAGTTAGACAGACAGACATAAATGTAGACAGACGGTTTTAAACAAAAGAAATAAAGAAATACAGTCAGACAGACAGTCATAAATGTAGACAGACGGTTTAAAAAGAAAGAAAGAAATAAATATTGTCAGACAGACAGACAGACAGACATAAATGTAGACAGACGGTTTAAAAAGAAAGAAAGAAATACAGTCGGACAAACAGACATAAATGTAGACAGACGGTTTAAAAAGAAAGAAATATAGTCAGACAGACAGACATAAATGTAGACAGACGGTTTAAAAAGAAAAAAATAAATATAGTCAGACAGACAGGCATAAATGTGGACAGACTGTGTAACAGCCAAGAAAAAACCCATCTCATCCCTAATTCATACCATATAGTACCATTTTACCACGACGCTATTTCATCGCATATCCATCTCAACTCAATTTCATCTCAGAGCCAGACAATGTCATTAACAGATGATTTCATTACGATACTACTTCATCATATGTTTTTTTTTTTTTTTTAACTCTGTCGCAGGGTTATGTTATCAACAAGGTATCCCTCGGCTGTATTGCTTATGTGCTGCTTTATTAGTCGGTCACGTTTTGAATACGACCGCATATCACAAAGCTGTCTCTCTCAGTGTCCGGTCCTCTCTTCACGTGATCATCTTGTCAAAAGTCGACCTTGTTACTAGGGCACCACTTAACTTATTCAACTAAGCCTCGATCATCATCATATCACTGAACTATCTGTTCACTATAACATCTCTTACCGATGTTGTTTTCTCTGTAGATTACCTCTTCCTTAGCCATTATATCACAAAACTCGTCACTAGTTCTAGCTCATCAGTAAGGCTCTGTTTAGGGTTCAGTCCTTTCTGAAATCGGGTACCATTTTGACCAGCAAATTATCAAATAAAAAAAAAAAAAATGAATGACTCAACTTACACTGGGTATTTGTCAATGCTGGTGGTAAAAGACCTAGTTGTTATTGTTCTACATCTGTATGCCACAGTCTTTTAATCAAACTCCAGCATTTTAGAAACAATCAGCAAAACACCAGTTACACCCACTACATTTTGGCGATGTGGTTAGCCAAATGAGGCCACGAGACTCATTCTCAGATGCACAAGATACGTTGCATCACTCACGTTATCTTTTCTCCGTTTCCCAATGATGACCATCAGACAGAATGTTTCACAGGTCAATACGTACCTGAGGATATCGGCAACCGTTAACGACTTTCTGCAAAATGTGATAGAGAGCTCATCTTAAAATCAACATTTTCCTGGATGGTCGAGATGCAAATTTAATCTAGAATTTATGTGACATGGACTAGATCAATCATGGAAAACATGACTGGGGGGTTACGAAAATAGAGTGTAGGAGCTTTCAAAATTTGCCATTACGCTGCGGGGGTACTGCAGGATTAGCAGCGCATAAACCTATATAAGGGCACTGATATATCAAGGTTCATGCCAAAAATACATCTACACAGATGAGTCTGTAAAATGCTGGTAAAGGTCACCCTGTATATACACAGCACAATTGATGGGTATAACAAGGGGCTAGTGGTTTTTACCAGGCAAGTATTTCAAACATGACCATAGAGATACGAGTTGCTTATAGAGCACTAGCATGGACAGCAGCACAAGTATTCGAGCATGTAGTAACCTCATTACTTAATCTGAATGAATAGAAAGCATTCGGAAATTAGTTAATCTGCATGAATAGAAAGCATTCGGAAATTACTTTATCTGAATAAAAAAAGCATTAGGAAATTACTTAATCTGAATGAATAGAAAGCATTCGGAAATTACTTAATCTGAATGAATAGAAAGCATTCGGAAATTACTTAATCTGAATGAATAGAAAGCATTCGGAAATTACTTAATCTGAATGAATAGAAAGCATTTGGAAATTACTTAATCTGAATGAATAGAAAGCATTCGGAAATTACTTAATCTGAATGGATAGAAAGCATTCGGAAATTACTTAATCTCAATGAATAGAAAGCATTCGGAAATTACTTAATCTGAATGAAAAGAAAGCATTCGGAAATTACTTAATCTCAATGAATAGAAAGCATTCGGAAATTACCTAATCTGAATGAATAGAAAGCATTCGGAAATTACTTAATCTGAATGAATAGAAAGGATTCGGAAATTACTTAATCTCAATGAATAGAAAGCATTCGGAAATTACCTAATCTGAATGAATAGAAAGCATTCGGAAATTACTTAATCTGAATAATTAGAAAGCATTCGGAAATTACTTAATCTGAATGAATAGAAAGCATTCGGAAATTACTTAATCTGATTGAATAGAAAGCATTCGGAAATTACTTAATCTGAATGAATAGAAAGCATTCGGAAATTACTTAATCTGAATGAACAGAAAGCTTTCGGAAATTACTTAATCTGAATGAAAAGAAAGCATTTGGAAATTACTTAATCTCAATGAATAGAAAGCATTCGGAAATTACCTAATCTGAATGAATAGAAAGCATTTGGAAATTACTTAATCTGAATGAATAGAAAGCATTAGGAAATTACTTAATCTCAGTGAATAGAAAGCATTCGGAAATTACCTAATCTGAATGAATAGAAAGCATTTGGAAATTACTTAATCTGAATGAATAGAAAGCATTCGGAAATTAGTTAATCTGCATGAATAGAAAGCATTCGGAAATTACTTAATCTCAATGAATAGAAAGCATTCGGAAATTACTTAATCTGAATGAATAGAAAGCATTAGGAAATTACTTAATCTCAATGAATAGAAAGCATTCGGAAATTACTTAATCTGAATGAATAGAAAGCATTTGGAAATTACTTAATCTGAATGAATAGAAAGCATTCGGAAATTACTTAATCTAAATGAATAGAAAGCATTCGGAAATTACTTAATCTGAATGAAAAGAAAGCATTCGGAAATTACTTAATCTCAATGAATAGAAAGCATTCGGAAATTACTTAATCTGAATGAATAGAAAGCATTCGGAAATTACTTAATCTGAATGAATAGAAAGCATTCGGAAATTACTTAATCTCAATGAATAGAAAGCATTCGGAAATTACCTAATCTGAATGAATAGAAAGCATTCGGAAATTACTTAATCTGAATGAATAGAAAGCATTCGGAAATTACTTAATCTGAATGAATAGAAAGCATTCGGAAATTACTTAATCTGATTGAATAGAAAGCATTCGGAAATTACTTAATCTGAATGAATAGAAAGCATTCGGAAATTACTTAATCTGAATGTTTTAGAAAGCATTCGGAAATTACTTAATCTGAATGAATAGAAAGCATTCGGAAATTACCTAATCTGAATGAATAGAAAGCGGATTTCGGAAATTACTTAATCTGAATGAATAGAAAGCATTCGAAATTACTTAATCTGAATGAATAGAAAGCATTATGGAAATTACTTAATCTGAATGAATAGAAAGCATTCGGAAATTAGTTAATCTGAATGAATAGAAAGCATTCGGAAATTACTTAATCTCACATGAATAGAAAGCATTCGGAAATTACTTAATCTGAATGAATAGAAAGCATTAGGAAATTACCTTAATCTGAATGAATAGAAAGCATTCGGAATTACTTAATCTGAATGATAGAAAGCATTCGAAAATTACGTTTTAATCTGAATGAATAGAAAGCATTCGAAAATTACTTAATCTGAATGAATAGAAAGCATTCGGAAATTATAATTGAAATCCTGAGCATTGAAGCGTGCTACTATAATCTTTCATTGAATAGAAAGCATTCGGAAATTACTTAATCTGATTGAATAGAAAGCATTCGGAAATTACTTAATCTGAATGAATAGAAAGCATTCGGAAATTACTTAATCTGAATGAAAAGAAAGCATTCGGAAATTATTTAATCTCAATGAATAGAAAGCATTCGGAAATTACCTAATCTGAATGAATAGGAAGCATTTGGAAATTACTTAATCTGAATGAATAAAAAGCATTCGGAAATTACTTAATCTCAATGAATAGAAAGCATTCGGAAATTACCTAATCTGAATGAATAGAAAGCATTCGGAAATTAGTTAATCTGCATGAATAGAAAGCATTCGGAAATTACTTAATCTCAATGAATAGAAAGCATTCGGAAATTACTTAATCTGAATGAATAGAAAGCATTAGGAAATTACTTAATCTGAATGAATAGAAAGCATTCGGAAATTACTTAATCTGAATGAAAAGAAAGCATTCGGAAATTACTTAATCTGAATGAATAGAAAGCATTCGGAAATTACCTAATCTCAATGATTAGAAAGCATTCGGAAATTACTTAATCTGAATGAATAGAAAGCATTCGGAAATTACTTAATCTGAATGAATAGAAAGCATTCGGAAATTACTTAATCTGAATGAATAGAAAGCATTCGGAAATTACTTAATCTGAATGAAAAGAAAGCATTCGGAAATTACTTAATCTGAATGAAAAGAAAGCATTCGGAAATTACTTAATCTGAATGAATAGAAAGCATTTGGAAATTACTTAATCTGAATTAATAGAAAGCATTCAGAAATTACCTAATCTCAATGAATAGAAGGCATTCGGAAATTACCTAATCTGAATGAATAGAAAGCTTTTGGAAATTACCTAATCTGAATGAATAGAAAGCATTTGGAAATTACTTAATCTGAATGAATAGAAAGCATTAGGAAATTACTTTAATCTTCCTCACCTGGATGTACACACCCGGCATGCCTGGGTAATAAAAGGCCAAGACCAGAGAGTAACGCAGGATGAATCACATCTATTCCGCATTCGAAGCCGAATTAGGACACATTATAACAAACTACCAATGGCCTCAATCAGTAGGAGTACTTTTGTGTGGCTGCTGCTGGACTGAGCAGGCATGAACATGTTTAATGTGTGGTGGTGTCAATTAGAATAGCAAAACATAACATTCGTTACTGGATCTCTTCACTTACAGACCATTAAATCCGACAAGAATATCTTTACTAGATCGTCAAACTACTATGCTGTATTAATGCTAGACCATGTCACCATAGACTATCTGATGTGCTATGAGCTAAAACATATTTGTTTTATAGTAGTGCCAGCGCACACAGGTGTGCAGAGAAATAATCACGCTGACAGGCTTGCAGGTGAAGCTACTTTGGAGCGCGGACGTGTCATAGGACTAGGCGGATATACTGAATGCTCTACGAGAAAATGTTGACGAGGACCAGGTGACGATTGGGAATCTGCAACTGTTAGCAGACTGCAGAAAAACGAATAGTAATATAGCTAATGGCCAGTCAAGAGCCCTATGCAAAGAATAATGTTTCCCAGATGCACCTGGAGCCACTACCGCCCCACAGGATCCCGGCGCCCCACTCCAAGTTTTTGTAAGGCTGCTACCGCCCCCTGTGTTGTCCCAGTGCCCCTTTGGGAAAACTATTCTAGACAAGGCTTGTAAGGTTTGTTTGGGCTTTGTTGGATTAGTACTTCTCTGTTAAGTTCAACATCCCCCAATTTGGCAAATTTTCCTTGAATAATGAGAGTAGATTAACAAGGGTAGATTTAGTATAATAGTGTCTAATTTGGACTCATACAAGTTCAAGCCCTTGGTTAGTATTTCAAAAAAAAATCGTATGGCAAGAAAGCATTTCTCCCTTGCAAATTTTGCGTATACCAAGTTAGACCATACCAGACTTGACGTGTACCGTGTGTGTGTGTATATATATATATATATATATATATATATATATTATATATATATGATATATATATATATATATATATATATATATATGTGTGTGTGTGTGTTCATGTGTTATATATAAATTCTCCAATGGGATACAGACACAATCACATCTATGTGTGTGTGTGTGTGTGTGTGTGTGTGTGTGTGTGTGTGTGTGTCTGTATCTGTGAGGATAACCCTAAAGCAACTCACACCAAGTAATCCAAGTCTAGAATCATAGTTAGATTATCAACTATTTCTTCGTCATCACCATTTTATGACTAATCTGCTCTTATTACAGCAACACATCTATATGATCAAACGCGAATTATTTTTACTATGTCGGATCTATCCAAACCCAAAAGCTGTTTTCCAGGACTTTTGGCAAAGTAAAATATACACATTTTTAAAATTACAAATGGCGGTCCGAAAGTAAAGAATAGTTGCGAACTAGCTCTGTCTCTTATGAGATACGCCTGGCCAGACTAGAAGGGGGCAGATTTGGGAAACACGTTGAAGGACACAAGCGCACAATAATAAGAAGAATGAACCGGACGAGGTTGACACACGAGGAGAAACTGAAGAAGATAAGGATAAAAGGAACACATTGGGACACAGACATGAAGAAGCGCTTTAGCTACTAGGATAGGGACATCAAGCCAGAAAGCTGGCGCACCTACGAACATCTTAGCGACGCAAGAGACACAAATTAACCAGAAGCACAAATATAACCAGAGACTGTTGGCGGCTCGCTGCCAGCAGAGACTAAACGAATTTCTTTTTTTTTTTGGGGGGGGGGGGGGGGGGTTGGGGGGAGGGGAGTTGAAATCGGAAGTGTTTATGAAATGTCGTAGCAAATCCTGCCTTAAATCACATCTGGAAAAGTTGGGGGGGGGGGGGGGGGGGAGAAGGAGCATTGTTACCAATGCGTTGTGTTTCCTAAGAGACCTGTTAACGCACAAACAAGTTTTCTACCAGACTTTTTTTTTTTTTTTTTTTTTGCACAAGATTAAATAGAACATGACGGGAAAAACCGAAGACTGTGAATTTCACAACAAAGAAATAGGTTAATAGATATTAACTGACATAGGAATAGAATGAAATGACTCAGAGGCACAAACACACAAAACAATTTTTGAATGGCATGCATACTAGCAGAGACAAATCAGTGGCTGAAAACTTGCTGACATGCCCAAATGTCTTGGGTTCAAATCCACACTGAAAACATCTACAAGACACCATCAGAAGTATGTATGTATGTAGGTAAGTTGTACCCCACCAGGACATTACACAAAGCGGTAGATATCCCGGGACACAAAGTGCCACCAGTGAGGTGAGGATCACTCGTGGGTAGGTCCCGGAAAACCCGTTCATCCGTCAGGCCAAATTTATGGCCCAGTTATATTCCTGGCCCCCGGCAAATAACCCAAAATTGCATCCCAGGTGGGAACGCTTTTGAGTGACACCATTAGAAGACTCAACAGGAAACAACATGCAAAATGTTCAGTCTAAGACAAGGACACTGCAGGTTTAGCTACCACATGCATAAAGAAAGAAACAAAATAAAGACCATACAATCCCCACAGTATTCACGTCAGATGAGATCACAAACACCTGAGAACAAAAATCATGTACATCCGCTTTACTGGCTTCTTTTGTGTGCAGTTGGTTGTTCCTTTCCGCTCGGGTAAATGAACTTCGACTTCGAGGGAAGTCCCTTTTTCTTCGACATCTACGATATGATTGTTGGGGAGGTATGGGGGTTAATTCTTTTGCTCACAATGGGGACCTGGAACCCACACAGGGACATCCTTTTTCGCATTTGTCTTGTCTCCCTCAGCCTCCCTGTTTCTTCTTCGTGGCTCTCTCTCTCACCTCTCCCTCAGCCTCCCTGTTTCTTCTTCGTGGCTCTCTCTCTCACCTCTCCCTCAGCCTCCCTGTTTCTTCTTCGTGGCTCTCTCTCTCTCTCACCTCTCCCTCAGCCTCCCTGTTTCTTCTTCGTGGCTCTCTCTCTCACCTCTCCCTCATCTCATCTCTCTCTTCACAATTTATTTCCTTGTCCTCTCTCACACACCCCTTTTTACACTGCGCCTCCCCCCCCCCCTCGCTACCACCCGTTCACCGCTCTTCGTTAAAATATTGTACTTTTTTTGATTCTCAGTGTAGGGAGGCGGACTAAGTCATGCACATAAACTTTTTAAAATTGTTACGCATTTAAACAGTTGGACATAATAGACTAATTCGTTCTGCTATTTTTTAAAAACATACCACTGTATGTGTCGACTGTTTGATGGTTCAAAACATGATCTTTATACTTAATAGTTTGTCATTTAAGCTGAAACATCGAGTGCAACTGGTAAAGCATAAATTTATCCAAAGCAAACAATTAGTAACTGGTGCCTGCGGGGTTTAACTGAGATTTCATGATTTCACATAATCACTAATTTACAGCACTGGTGAAGAAATAAACATATTCAAATGAATCAAGTAGAGGATAACATGCACGGCATTGGACAGGGCACGCGCTGAGAAAACCCTTGAATATTATAACTGGAAAGTTACAGTTACACTGTAACGTAGTGAGACATAATTAAAGGCAGGCCGAAAATATACGGAAAAAAAAACTATGGAGACTGGAGGTAATAATAATAATAATAATATTAATAATAATAATAATATAAGATAATAATAGAATAATAATAAGAAGAAGAAGAAGAAGAAGAAGAAGAAGAAGAAGAAGAAGAAGAAGAAGAAGAAGAAGAAAAGAAGAAAAAGAAAAAAGAAAGAAAAAGAAAGAAGAAGAAGAAAGAAAAGAAAGAAAGAAAGAAAGAAAGAAAGAAAGAAAGAAAGAAAGAAAGAAAGAAAGAAAGAAAGAAAGAAAGAAAAAAAAGAAAAAGAAAGAAAGAAAGAAAGAAAGAAAGAAAGAAAAAGAAAGAAAGAAAGAAAGAAAGAACGAAAGAAAGAAAGAAAGAAAAAGAAAGAAAGAAAGAAAGAAAGAAAGAAAGAAAGAAAGAAAGAAAGAAAGAAAGAAAGAAAGAAAGAAAGAAAGAAAGAAAGAAAGAAAGAAAGAAAGAAAGAAAGAAAGAAAGAAAGAAAGAAATGTGCTAGTGGAAAAGGGAAAATAAAAACTTTGAAGTAGGCAAATGAAAAAAAAAAAATATGGCTAGAACAAAATGTAGTAGTTTCCCGCTGAACAGCGAAAACAGGAAAAGTAAAGAAAAGAAAAGTGTTCTTCTATGCAGGGGACACGAAATATTTCATCGTAACCCTGGCGATGGATATGTTAGTTACACAACTACACCAAAATATGACTACACACACCGAGACCAACCCTTTGCACAGACTACAAATTCTAACTTGAACTAAGCAAAGGAATTATAATTATCACATTCATCATATGTTTATTTAACTTAGCATAGAATTAAAGTATACGTCGCAGATAACATCAAATTAATAACCATCCACGTTCTCGATCAAGAATTAAAGGTGATAATCTTCTCCAGCTGTGGAGGTAAAGGAATGATGAACGCATATGTTCAGAAAAATTACATCAGAAAAAGAAAAATTCGAAACATATTAACATGTACATTTTAACCTCAACATACTACCAGATGTGTAAATTGCTTATATCGGAAAGCAATCAACCTATCTCCAAACTAGAATGCACAATAGGTATTTAGGCCCACAGTTTAACTACGAGAGAAAATGTATATCTAAGCGAAACTAACCATAGAATACACCACCGCCATAATCATCCAGCCAGACTCTCGTACACGAGCAGCCGCCACAGGAGCTTTGTAATCAACATGAACTGGAGACACTAAACCTTGAATGTACTGATGAGCCTGTTCTACTCGATCACAAACAAGCATGTAGCCAGTGATTCGTGTATGGGTCGGACTTTCGCTCTATCATTTAGATGGTTATTGTCTAGGCACACAAAGAAAAAATGCCTGCTGCGATCATCATGATCTTTACTTTCTTGACGTGTTCTGCTTTCTATTTTAACATTGGTCGATGAGGGAGCCAGGGTTTTAAACATTTCCAGCCCAATGAGAATTCGAACGTGACATTCGAGGCGAAAAGCATTCATCCCATTACATATGTACATATGCCCCAACAAGTTTCCCAAAAGGGTTAATCGTGATATATCTTGCGATATCGCCTAATTGTGTTGGAAAGTTTGTTTATTGTCGAGTGAGCACAACACACACACACACACACAACACACACACACACACACACAGAGAGAGAGAGAGTGAGAGAGAGAGAGAAAAGAGAGAACTAAAAAACGAACTTTTTTTCCAAAGAATTACAAATTGGGCATGCAGGTCAATCTGACATTCGGCCCTTCTAAGCTCCCATCTTTCACACAGCAGTTGTATTTTATCAAGAACAAAATACAAATTATGTATATATTAATATGCATATAATGAATATAAAGAAGAACCGCAAACGCATGGGTAGTAGAATGCATGCACAGATCTGCTCGCGCGCACACACAACACACATGCACACGCCCACTCAGTCACTTATACACACATACATACACACCCACATACACGCACCCGTATACATACGTACATAATACATACACATATTTGCCACACACGTATACACACATATACACACATACATGCATACATACGTGCATACAGACACACACACATTCACACAGAGACACACCCACAGCCACGCATGCAGATACAAACACACACACTTAAACACACACAGACACACACACACACACACAACCGCATACACAGTCGCACAGACACACAAGCACAAACACACACACAGAGACCCAGTGGTGTAGCAAGGTCAGGTGTTACCTGGCACGAAACATTTCTTCTCCCCCCCCCCCCCCCACCCTCCACTCCTACTCACAAACACCTCCAATTTTTTTTAAATTATAAACACATTTTTTGACAAGTCATAAAATATAGCATGTTGACAGACTAAAATACGGATCTTAGGCTCCTGCGGGTCAAAAAAAAAAGGGGGAGGGGGGTGTCAAGGAATGACAAGCCATTACACATCACCCCTAAAAGAGTAGGGACCTGTGTTACCTGTGCTCGACACAACTTTCAAATTTGGACTCGTCCGGGAAGGTATATAGTCCCCTATATCGATATATGCCTTGATAGGAGAGAATTATAATACCTACATCTTCCAGTTGCTTTGACTTAGCGTCATTTTCAAATTTGTAACTGTATGATAAATATTGCTGGAGTTATTTGACTATTCTTAGAAACCGGTTTACTCCTTGCTCATGTATACAAGGAACTTCTTCTTACCGATGCCTGACTTGAATTTTTGCGGCATTGTTTCTGCCGGTTTTCCTAGAAATCAGATGTATGCATCGACGCCCCAGTAAATTTTACATTAAGAAGGCGGCCTGAAATGTATAAGGACTTTTCTCATGCTTGGGTAAGTTAATTATAGTTTACGAGTACCTTAAATGATGTCTGTTAAAGTGGTCACTGCTGTAGAGAGATCAGAATCGGCTATGGGATCACACATAGTTCTACCGTTCTTGTTCTCCATAGAAGCGAATTCGAACTTAGGCCTTCTTCTGTACAGACTAAATGGCCTATGCCCTAAATAACCCACACATAATGGTAAAAATAATGACCTTACAAGTGTGTACCATTTAAACTAACAACAGAAGTTTGTGCATACGAATGGGGGCAGAGAATTTAGGTCAGTACTGGGCAGCCAGAGCTGCGTGAGTGTGTTTGACCCAGATCAATGGATGTGTGGAAATGACTTGAGAGTCGTAGGGAATAGGGGGTACTGACGGTAAATATTGGTGTCTGTGTGCAGATGGGGTGGACGAGAGGGGCGGGGGGGGGGGAGAGATTGATATATGTGTGAGAGTGTCTATCTATCTCCACTATATATATCTGACTTTCCATCTCTTGCACTAAAACAGACAGATGAGTGATAGGAGACATTGTCTCCTGGTCTTGAGAGTGCACTCTGAGGAATGAAACAGAGGAGCAGAGGTGGAGTAGGCTGATGTGGGATGGTGACTGATGCTTAATCTGTCTGTCCTGTCAAGATGATACCCTCTTGGTGATGATTAATTCTGAGTTCTTTCCTGACAGGATGAAACCTTTGTGAAGAGCTGGCAGAAAAATCACAGTCCAACCAACACCCACCAACCAATTACCAACCAATCTATCACCCAACTACCCACCAGCTACCACTTGTGAAGTTCCTGACATCATCAATATGGGGTGCCATATACCCCAAACAGCCTAACAGTGCAAGAGCTTGGTGTAGCCCAGAGACAGTGTTGTGACCTGACTGGTAGTAGAGACTTGCTGAGTACCAGTACAGTTGCTGTGTCCTATATGGTTAGGTACTCTTCCACTGCCTGATCCATTTGAAGCAGAGTTACCAATTCACAGACAGTCGAATCATCAGGAGCTGAGGGAAGCATCAATGTAGAAAGAGGATAAGTGCCAGTTTGATTCCATGTTTTGCTATATTCCCCGCAGCTCCAATGTATTCCGATGATGAAAAGATGTACTTCCTCCAGGACTATCTGACTGTTAAGCTTTGGTTGATTCTAGTCATTGTATTCTGGGATCCATCCACTGAGATCTGGCATCTGTTTCACTATTATGTGTATATATATGTTGTATTGATTACATGCATTCATTTTCATGGCTAACTTAGGTGTCTCTATTTCACCTTACTAAGTGTTTAGCATTGTTGTGTGTATGAGTCATAAATATTATATGTGTTAACATGGTTATGATAATGAACTATCATAACCTGGGGGCTTTCTTTAGTAAGTAGTGGGGTGTCCAGCCAAGTGTGCCTAGGAATATTGTATTCATATACAGATATATTTTGTAGTGCCAATACTTGAGTTGCCCTACTCCAGAAATAAGTTGAGCGTATATTGGCCACGGGGAATCCCTTAGACCAATACGAGCCAAACGACTCAATATAATTTCTGAGTGCTGTTGGTTCTGAAGGAGAAATCCTTATATCTGGCACGTGACAGGAGTGATATGTGACAGGGGGGTCGGGGTCGAGGGGTGGGTTGAATGCTGTCCTGCTTGCCTAATCGCTTAGACGGCATTGTAGTGTGTGTGTGTTTTTGTGTGTGTGTCTTTAGGTGTATGTGTGTATGTATGTGTATGGCTGTGTGCCTTTCTTTACTTTAATAATTGTTTCACTACAAAAACAGTTATCCATCCCTATCCTTTCTTCAACCCCCTTCTCCACCCCCGGTTGTTTATGAAGTTTGTTGTCTGTCTATAAAAACCTCTCTCTCTCTCTCTCTTTCTCTCTCTCTCTCTCTCTCTCTCTCTCTCTCTCTCTCTCTCTCTCTCTCTCTCTCTCTCTCTCTCTCTCTCTTTGTTTGTTTATTCAACGAATCAACTTCTTGGCACACGGATGTAACCCATAAGTGCTTCTTCCTTCTTCTAACTCAAACCTGTGTCTGAAGTTTCTAAGCGCAGTGCACGAACTCCGTTGTACCGGTCGTTCCTGAAATATTTTGGGTAGATTTTCAACTCTAAACTTCTCCCTGGGCAGTGCCGTTTAGCTACTCTTTTTTTTTTTAATTTCCAACTGTCAATGCATTCTTTTACGTGCGCAATAATACTCACCCGCGTCCGGTCTTACTACCCAGAGACCAGAGGAAATTACTAGAAGTGCACTTGAAAAATGCCCAGCCTCTACCGGGGTTTGAACCTGCGCCGATGTAATACTTCGAGACTAGTAAGCCCCCTAACTCTCTCTTTAATTACTCCTGTTTTTTAAAAGGTGCTGTCAGGTTCTCTTTGTTCCTGATGATTTAGGGCTGAGCAAGTTGCCACTGACTGTGCATGTTTTATATATTATATATATAGATATATTTGCCCTGGATAGAAAGAAAAAAGTCATGACTTTTCAGAGGATTCGAACCTGGGTCTCCAGCACAAGAGATCAACGGTTGTAACTGTTCAGCCAGATGCTCTTGTTTTCCGTTAGATATTTTAAATTCGTTCTCACTCTGTCTAATTCCCATTACCCTCTCAAAATTTCATTTCTTCTATCTACATTTCAATTAATTCTGCCATTTACAATACTAATTTTCTCTCCTTTGTGTACAAACTGAGCCCTTTTGTCCGGCCAAGTGATATGTTCTCTTCTGAATGAAAGAATAAATAAACGAATGAATGAATCCAAAATTGACATCGTTGCACTTTGGGTGTTCCCGCGCGGGCTGTATTCCTCAGAAGCCAAAGAAGCGTTTTTAGCCTGCCCTTTTGCTGTCATTCAGGCTCTGTGCTCTCTTCTCGTCGACTTAGTCTCTTCAAGAATAGATATTGTTTTCTGTTACACGCTCAGTTTAATTCGAGAGAGACGTCACCGCGTCTGCCTTATAAAATTAATAAACAAATTGTAATATAAAGACTGCAGAAACGGTAATGTCCACGAGACATTCATTCTAAAATGGACATAATTGAGTGAAGCCAAAGATGGCGGACTGAATTTTATCCATGATATCAAAGCTGTGCACAGTGTAAAGCTAAATGAAGGGCTAGATTCGAGCCCTTTAGTGGTACACAATGTTAAAGATGATGATAGTGGTTTTGGATGGTGATGAAGAAGACGTTGTTTATGGTGGTGATTGTGAAAATGGAGGTAGGGATGATAGTGATGAATATGATTCTGGGGGGGGAAGGGGTGTGAATGATGATGATAATGATGATGACTGACTCATATACCTGCAGAAGTAAAAAGTCGTCACTGAACAACATACATTAGGAAATAAGAAGAAACTCCACAGGGGAGCGTGTACAGCAGGGGTCTACCAATCATCAGCATAAGTGATCCGTCGTCCACATTTGTTTCGGCCCACGAGCTCCTAGACAATTTAAGAGGGTGGGCTCGCCTGAGTTCATGGAGCTCAGGCTTGATTTGCCCCTGCTGCACGTATTGCCGGATGTTCTCGGACAGGGACAAAGCGAAAATGGAGACTATGCAACTGGTACTGTGAGATTCTAAGTTTATTTACATAGTCGCTGCGGTAGCCTATCAGGTCAGTCAGCATACCTGGATGACCAAGTGGCAAGGTCAGGGTTGGTTTATCGAACACATGTTAGACTTTGTTAGCAACTGGTAGAGGGACACCGGCAGACAATTCGGACACGATGGACTTAAGGGATGAGACTTTCTTTTCCACTAGATACCCAAACCAGCCTACCAAGCCCCTTCCCCCACGACGTTCCGTTGTGTCCAGAGCCAGCTCGAAGCACTTTCAGCAGCTTCGCCCAGCTGTTTTAGGGATCGTTTGCGCTAATTTCCTGGCAAGCCAGCTGCTTTATCACATTGTATATACAAGTGGAAATGAGACCTCTTGCGCCTACCTCGACGGCGAAGATTCTTACTGTGTAAGCTTCGTCTACTCTCAGATCAGCTGCGAGGTAACAGTATTTTTTAAGCTTATACATTTGACTCTCGTCCATTCGCGACTCTTTCGGCACTGTCAGCTCAATCAGGATGAGCTGTCGTTTCTCTGTACAGTGTAGGACTATGTCTGGTCTCAGGCCGGTCTTCCGGATTAACTCTGGGTACTTTTCGTGACCAGGCAGATTAAGCGCCAGTAGCCAGTCTCTTGCACAGTCAAGCATTGATGGAGCGCATACGACCTTGTTGAATGATAATGACAACAATGATGACTGACTCATTTACATGCAGAAGTAAAAGGTCGTGACTGAACAACGCACACATTAAAAAGATGTAGTTATCCCACCAGACATTCATGAACCTTTTTTCTTCAGGTACTAGCACACTTGCGACTGGAACCAGAGTGCCGTCGCCATCTAAAGACTATACGTTCTATGCTTGTTGTAGTAACTATATTCTTCGATGTTTTTTGATGTCTTCAACCTGTAATCCGCAGACTGGCAACGGCCCGAGGAAATTCTGCTCCAGTCCACTAAAATTGTCTGCCAGTCATTAAGCGGCTTCGGTTGAACCCACCAGAGAAATCAAATGGGTAATATCGCAGCGCTTAGTCTCTTAAACACAAATTTAACCAAGTATATCATATTGTTTATTCATTGATTACATTATAAATGCTGTCTTCTTTTTTCTGTCAGCCAAACTGTTAAATCCCCCCCCCCCTCCTTTTTTTTCAAAACCAGTCTGCAGGCGTAAGAAGGTAGAAAACACATGTCTCAGAGCTTCAATTGGTCCGACAGACATGGACTGTTCTTGGAGAGACCTCAGCTAAGTGATCGTTTTGTACTCGTGTTTGTAAATATAACATCATTTATGCCTGTGGTGTTCTGATCAAGACTTTCTAACGTTAACTAGTCGTTTGTGATTGTGATAATCTGAGGCTGATTAGTTCTGCTTTTTCGTTTGGTTTGAAATCTGTTCCTGGCAAAAAAATTTAAAGAATGCTGTTCTACTGTGGCCCGTCCTTTCATTTGTCCTATGCATCTGTAAGCTTCAGTCATTACATTCAAATGTGTTTGTAGGGCTTTATCAAGTACAATATTTATGTGCTAAAACGGTCAAGAAATTATGGCACCAACAAGTCTATTACTCCGCTCATTATATTTTCTTGTGAACTGCTCTCTCTTTCTCTCTACTCTCCAACACTCTCTCTCTCTCTCTCTCTCTCTCTCTCTCTCTCTCTCTCTCTCTCTCTCTCTCCCTTTCTCCTCGTTGTCCTCAATCTGCCCTCTCAGTCGTCTCTATCTGCTCTCACTAACATCACTCTCTACTCTCTACCATCTCACCTGACATATCATTTCTCTCCGTGTGAGTTTTAGGGCCCTATTATAGGAGGGTGGGGTGGGGGGGGGGGAATAAGCCCACTGCCTACCCAAAAGTATGTCGTAAGAGTCGACGTCATAGTGCATCTGTCTGAGAGGCAAGGAATCAGCAGTCTGCATACAAATGAGTCGGTTCTGTAAAACAGATGCACACGTAACAGTAAGATTCTGGAACAGGACTGCCGTCCAATAGTGGATGAACAACCAGAACTTTTCGCCATATTTTACTTTACAGCTCCTCTCTTATTTTTCGTTTCATCAGTTCCTTCTGCTCTCTCTGTCATCCTTCCTCCTCTCTCTCTCTTTCGTATCGTCCTCTTTTCTTCACTCTTCTCTCTCTCTCTCTCCTTCCCTCTCTTTTTATCGCTCACATCTGATCTCTTTCCTTTCCATGCTTTTTTCTTTCCTATCTCCAAAAACTAGTCTCTCGCATCATCTCTTCTTTCACTCTCATTTCTAATCTCATCAACCCCTCCACCCCTTCCCCAACCTCCCAGTGTCACTCGTCTCTCTTAAATGTACTCAATCTATTTGTGTTCTATTCTCTCCTACTGTCACATTCATCACTGCACACCTTCTAATGTGTAGTTTTGCACATGCATGCATCTATGCATCTTCGTCTTTCATAAATAAATACCCATTCATCTGAAATAACACTGCTTCCGTCTGAAGATGTCCTAATAGAAATATTAATTGTCAGAGAACCCTTGAGGCCACTGGAATAGCATGATAAATAAATTCCCATGTATCGATCTTTCATCAAAATATTTCTGCTTTCTTGTAATTAACCCTTTTTTATATTCGTTGTATCGATTACCTTTATATTTTTCAGTTTTTTTTTTTTTTTTTTTATCGTCGAATTTTGTTTGTCCTTTTCTTTACGTCTGTTTCAACAGTTTAATGTCGCATTTCTTGTCAGAGCGAGAACGCTATCTCTTCTTCTTCTTCTTCTTCTTCTTCTTCTTCTTCTTCTTCTTCTTCTTCTTCTTCTTCTTATGCTGCTTCTCCTCCTTTCCCGCCCTCCCAATTTCCTGCGGGACACATACGGGGAGTAAACATTATGTAACAAAAAGAAAAAGGGCCTTTGTGACTCCATTTCGGTCGCCTGTGCGTCCCCGAATACATTTATGCACTTTTTTTATTTTTTTAAAGCTAAGTCGACCGGGGTGCCAAGGTCATTTATAAGAATGACCCCTTGATGACGATTCGAACCGAAAACTTTGATGTAGCTGGTAAATCTCTAGTCACAGCGCTATCGCGTTTCCCTTTTGCCGCTCAAAAACAGTTTAAGATGTGACTTCCTTGTGCATTGTCTGTTTCAATAGTTAGATGGAATTTGATATTTCATGTAAGTCCATTACTGTTAGTCGGCTCTGTGGCTAAGTCGATGCGAACGCTTCGTAATGCCGAGATGCCGGGTTCGATCCCAGCTGCAGGCAATGGGCCTTGCATTTGTTTCGACAGTGCTGTCAAGAAAGCCGACCGTCCAGAGAGCAATGGCAAAGTACTGGACGTAAATTAGCCTAGAAAAAACAGCTAGGGGCTGTTGAGGTTGGTTCTGCAACGTCCTGTAAAAGATATGCAACTAACCTAACTTTTACTGTTCAGATTAGCAGTTTAAGATCGAATTCAGTGTCTTTCTTCGCTGAGCTCCTGTACTTTTATATCTTTCCCTGCCAGGGAAGTTAACAGGATAAACATTTGAAGATATGCTTTGATTTTCTCAACCCTTTGATCTCAACCTCGATGGTGTTTTAACTCCGTCTAACCCATACTTTTTTTTTAACAGTAACAAATGTTGGTATATATTGTTATTGTTTGAATCTATTCAGACACAGATATGTCTGAATTTCAATCCTTCAGATATACACATGAGGTATCCTAGACTTGCGACCGATTTTCCTTCTGACTTACAGCTGGTAGGTCGATATTTTCGTAAGTCAGGTTTACATTTGTTTAACCTTATTTGCATTCAATTTGTTATTTTAAAAATTGCACATAAAATACAAAAATCTAGTCGTTTTACGCATATTGTACATAATATGAAGCATACGCTATGTGTACACTTTGACCCTACCAATATCTTTCTGTATTTAACATTTTCATGTAATAATTTATTTATTTTGTTGTAATAAGTGCAGATAGTGGTAAAATGCATACGACATAAGTCTAATAAATACATGTACTTTAATGTTTAATAATCTACTCCAAAATTCTAGTAAATTTGTGTTAGCGCAGTCGATAGGAGACTCTCTTTCAAAACCAGATGCGACTCGCTGCAGCTCACGACCGGTGTTCGAAACCGGACGGTTCCCGGGGTTCATCCAGCCTCAGGTAATGGATACCAGAGTTAACACTCTGTGGTAAATGGAAGAACTCTCCATAACTACGGAGTTACGTTCGGACGGTGACACAGGCGGACAGTTTCTTATCAGATGTCCGTACTTGTGGCAGAGCACTTATGGTTTAAGACGGTGTGCTATGAGGCTGGTTCACATCTCCCGACCTGACCTTCACCTTTATGAGAAATACATTTTGAGTGCCGTTGGTTAAAACGGCACGAAATTAGAATTACGATTTACATAGAACGGAGTAATTTAAAAGGATAATGGCATAAGATACACTAAGAAAAACCCAAATACAAACACAGAGGAAAGAGACCGAAGAACTCTGCAATGGATTCTATCCATGAAATGGTAGAATGTTGCCCAGGGTGGAACTGACTTGTCGAATAAAATGCAAGAATATCCTCAGGTGAGTTCTAAAGCCTCGTTTGGGGGAGGGGTGGGACGAAAAAATGGGGTGTTAAAGAGAACCAGTGCAACCCCAACAAACATGTAAAATAAAAGGCCACTAATTGGTGTTTCCATCGAAGTTGGAGGTCATCTGCTGAAAGGAACGGAACCAACAGTCTGCTTATAAATGAACCAAAGGACCAAAGTCCTGAAGTGGATGAAAAACTAGAGCCCTGCTTTGGAATTTCCACCGGTGAACGCTAAGATAAGAAAGAGAAAAAGAACAATGCAAGAATAAACATTTATTGCCACCTTTCAAAAAAAAAAGAGGATACAAGATAGATCTCCATAGGTGCTTCAAAGACTTCAGCAAGGCTTTTGACTGCGTTAAACACTACAAATTAGGCATAAGCTAAGATGCATGGGATTCCCAACATATTTGGAACATCTTATAAGTTCTCTTTATCATGAACTAAAAGCGACTGTCAGCTTAAAGGGGGAAAGATTGGACTAGTTTGAGGTGGAGAGAGGAGTATGACAGGGCTTTATTATGCAGTATCGATATTGTAACAGATCTGAAAGTCAAAGAAAATGTTGTCATAAACAGCGTTTTCTCGGCATACTGAAATTCTTTGGTAATGCAATGGTGGATTGACGAGAACAGTAGCGGAAGGCATGGTATCAGGGTAAGATAGGCAGGAGACGGCCTGTAAGTAAAGAGGGTCATAGAACATAAAAGTCACTTTGGGCAGTAAAGTTAATGTGGCGTTAGAGCTGATAAGAGACAGAAGTTATTTTAGAACGGTTGTGATAAAAGCAATGTTCCATTACAGACCTGCTGAATTATTGTTTGATAAGGTACCTTTTCTTCCATTTTCTGTGAGATGAATAGGGTTAGAGGTGGCTGCATACATTAATTAAATTATACGTGGTCAGGTGACCTGAAGATAAACCTCGGTCTATTCTGAAGATGAATAGTAACACTACTCTACTGATCACAGGGATGGTGTCTCCTGTTTTCAGAGCCCTGACTCACCTTTGCGTTTACCCATAAGCCACGAGTACGACATTCAACCTCCCCTGAATAGTTATAACCAGAATGATGAGAGACCAGTGCATGCTAGGCCATATCAAAATACCACATCAGATTACAGTCCTCGTTGGCGAGCAGAAGTCGGTTAAGAAAGTGCATTTTATTGTATTTTGTCCACTCCAGGATTTGCGTCCCAAGGATTAACACTTCACAGATAACGGACTGACCTTTAACCCCACCAGTACATCACATCGAACGAAAAACAGCCGGTAACACAATGGGCCACCATTCGGATGAGGATCCTCCTAGGACAGGTCCCAGAAACCAAGGTTGGGTTATATTAGGGCCCCCAGGAACAGCCAGAGTGAGGCTTTAAAACAACAACAAAACTGCGTTTGACATTGGGTCGCAGTAAAATACAATATTTACTCACGGATTGGAACCTCAGACGTTCAAATCACAATAAGCCGCGTTTACCTGTAGGATTATAGTAGCACCCGATCGTTACTAGCGAATCTGTATTTCGAACCAGTCTAGCGAAATAAGTGAAGCGAAAACATGAATGAATATGAAAGCGAGAATGGGAGCTATAAAGAAAAATAAATTGGGTGATTAATTGGAGCATCCATATTAATCAGAAGTCCTAGTCCGCTACGTATCGGGTTGAATGGTACTTGTCTGACTCAAGTTAAAGAATTTAAATATCTATTAAATATATTCTAGGAAGACGGGAGAATAGATCGGTTTTTTAAAAAAAATGCCAATGTGCCAGTGCACTTATAGAACAACCGATTCTGTTATTAAGACAAACAAACATAAGTGCGAAAAGACAGATTATAAACATCATATTTATATTTCCCAGCCTTAAAATGTGTAATGATGCTTTAGCCATCCCCTATGAGCCTCCTAGTCCCCCCCCCCCCCCTCCTTTTTTTTCTGCATCGACTTCGTTGTCCATAAACTGTTTGCTTTGTTTTGTTAAAAATAATAAGTTTCTGATTTATGAAAACTTGTATCTGTGAGTATCGCAAACAAGCATTTAGAAAGGCGTTCAGTAGTTAAATGTATCCACTCGTATTTCTGGCTTATTTTCTCTCATTATAAATACTCCTCTTGATATATTTTTTCCAGCCTGCTTTGTCATCTGAATCACAGTTCCGTTTACAAATAAACAAACGGATCCACATTCTGACAATTACAGGGGTTTTCTCCAAGGATTTGTCATCCCAAATCACCCCAGATTCTTAAATTTTCTGATTTCCGGACTTTCTCACAGCAGATTTATTCTGGACATAAATGCTCTTCGTTTATGACTCACATTTTCGAGTTCTTCAATTATCGTCGGGGAATTTGACCCTCACTTTACGTGTGTTTGTGTGCGTTCATCTTCACTTAATGACAGCAGTATGTATGTCTGTGAGTGAGTGAGTGAGTGAGTGAGTGAGTGAGTGAGTGAGTGAGTGAGTGAGTGAGTGAGTGAGTGAGTGAGTGAGTGAGTGAGTGAGTGAGTGAGTGAGTGAGTGAGTGAGTGAGTGAGTGAATGGGTGAGTGAGTTAGTGAATGAGTGGGTGAGTGTGTTAGTTAGTTAATTAGTTAGAAAGTGAGTGAATGAGCGGGCGAGTAAGTGAGTTTGTTGGTGAGTGAGTGAGTGAGTGAGTTAGTGATCGAGTGAGTGAGTGAGTGAGTGAGTGAGTGGGTGAGTGAGTCAGTGAGTGAGTGAGTGAGTGAGTAAGTAAGTGAGTGAGTCAGTGAGTGAGTCAGTGAGTGAAAGGGTGAGTGAGTGAGTGAGTGAGTGAGTGAGTGAGTGAGTGAGTGAGTGAGTGAGTGAGTGAGTGAGTGAGTGAGTGAGTGAGTGAGTGAGTGAGTGAGTGAGTGAGTGAGTGAGTGAGTGAGTGAGTGAGTGAGTGAGTGAGTGAGTGAGTGAGTGAGTGAGTGAGTGAGTGAGTGAGTGAGTGAGTGAGTGAGTGAGTGAGTGAGTGAGAGAGAGAGTGAGTGAGTGAGTGAGATAAAGACAGCCTTAGAGACAGAGAAACTCGTCTGCAAAGTGTTCGATCCCCCGTGTGGGTTTCTCTGCCCCATTTGGATGTGGGCAAAGCATAGACCACTGTCTTCTAACAAGAGTGTGACAAAATTCGAGTAATAAGGGTGTGTCCCTCTAAGAGTTCCTCTGTCTGAGGGGCTAGGAACCAACAGTCTTCCTACAGAAAAGCCAAATCTGTAAGCGTAAAACTCAAGTTCA
This sequence comes from Candidula unifasciata, assembly GCA_905116865.2. Taxonomy (NCBI): domain Eukaryota; kingdom Metazoa; phylum Mollusca; class Gastropoda; order Stylommatophora; family Geomitridae; genus Candidula; species Candidula unifasciata. The sequence goes on from CAJHNH020000738.1 coordinate 58,024, forward strand.
GGAAGAAGATGGAATGTAAAAGTGGACAAACAGTTAGGAGTAGGCTTATCCTCATAGCACTTTGTACAAGCCCATATATGCTCAGATTCCTTGTCCAACATATATATTAGCGTCACACGATTTATAATGCCAGTACGATTGGGGACGTCGCAGGTCGACCCAGCATAAAATGGGTACCAGGATGGGCTGTCCTGGGAAAGTAAAGACAGCCGGCGTAATGCTGACCACATTACCCACAGAGTGCTGATGGTCTGAAAAAATATGGGACGCTCTGCCCATATGCCCGATGCGCCGAAAGGCGTGAAAAGGGAACTTTACTTTTTTTTTTTAACGATGCTGGTAACAAGACTTCTTGAACGCCAGATGTGCTTGGCTGCGCCAGTCTTTACTCCTAGTTATCGCATTCTCAGCAGTGTTGTGGACATGCTGCTACTAATATGATCTGATCGTTCTTTCTCTCTAAGAGTATTAACTATCGGCTGGCTATCTACAACTAAGGCAGAACCGACAAATCTATCACTTCTTTCACTTTCAACAACACCCGCAAATGGGACAAAAATGTGGCAGATAATCGTGTGTACCTGGGCTATTCCTCGTCAGAGTGAGTATCTGTAAGGCTGCAGACCAACTTGATATCATCCTCTACCCTACACAATCATGACATGTTGTTTTGTTTACATTTTGCCTCCTACCCCCCCCCCCCCAACTTTTTTTCTGCGTTTTGTGTGTGTGTGTGGTGTGTGGTGTGTGGTGTGTGGTGTGTGTGTGTGTGGAGCATGAGATTGAACGGCTGCGTCAGGTCTGATCTTATCTTCAGGTATACTTGAGCCTACGAATATTGATCCTGTAGTTCATGGTTGGATAGTCAACAACGTTACTCACTGCTACACAAGTGAGTATCCTTTTATCTATAATAACATAAATCCTTCCTTCTTCCATGTATCCCCAAACGGAGCATAATCCTCACCCAGCTCCACCAAACAAATTTTATCTTTTCTTTGTCATGAGCTCACCCTGTGTCCTTTTTATCTCTTTACCCTTGATCTCTTATTTCTTTCAGCATTTTGTGAATTAAAAAAAAACTGCAATATTCTCTCCAATGCCGGTGTGTTGGGAAATGAGCAGACAGATAGACTGGCCGGTTCTGCGCCGTTTGGTAGTGAACTGATGTATGACAAGCGGAATGTTGTGAGGGCTCTTTGGGAGCGATTGAACAGGGCGGCGGCACAGATAGATCATTACGGTCTGGGAAGAATTGCGCTGCGAGGAGTTACCAGGGGATCTGGTCGACGCTCAACACTCAGGGGAAAGGCGAAACGGATATACAATAAGATTTTATTGGTACCATCGGAATTGGGAATCTTTGCTTGCTGCTGCAGATGGGGACGGTGTGCTTATGGGGGGTGTGTGATATCGATTCTTAATTCAACATTCAAAATTCAATGAAGATGAATCTTTTCAGAATATTGGCAGACAAACAGTTCTTGCTATATATATATATTTTTTCAAATTAAGATTTTACATATACAAAAATAGCTACTGGCACTCATGAAATACAACGATGGAAATAAATGTCTTTTATAGAACTATTGGCACAAGACTGGGTTACATGGTCAATAATTCACTAGCAGCTTGACTTCCAAGGACATTTTCTTATTCCTCTTCTAGGTAGGGTCTACCTAGTAGCCAAATTCAATTATAATGTAATAAGTTAGTTGACTGATTCATTTATTCATTCATTCACTCGTTCATTCATTCATTCATCTATTCATTTATTTTCCTGTGCTGTCATTACATGTCACATAGAGCTTGCAGTCTATTTCTCCATTTTGTCATGTTCAATCACTTCGATATCAGGGATGGAATCAAGTCAATCACTTTTACTTTATCTCATCAACGTTCTCTTTAAGGTTTCTTTTAGATGTCCTCTTTTCCTCAGCCCTTCTCTCCCAGTGCCTGTTTGGTGATTTTCTGTTCGCCTCGTCTCTAAATGTACACAGTACAACGCCATGTTCTCGGTCTTATAATTGTAGATACTGCCAGTGATTTGTCAGATATTTTTTTTTTAATTTAATTTTTCCTTTTTTTCTGTTATTTCTCTTATTCTAGGAGCCAAAGCTGATTATTAAAAAAAAAAACAAATTTAAAACAACAACAACAACTTCAACAACAACACAACAACAATGGCCTGGTGCCGATTTAAACACAGAAACTCAAGGTCGTCATGAATGAAACAAACCTTTGCTCCTACCGCGGCTCCCAGACACGTTTTGCTGGATTAGTTGGCACCTGATAGATGATATTTTCGAAGTCACATCAGCCGCCTTTACTCTCTATGACATTTGCATAGTCTAGCTTGTGCTGTAAGCACGAGATCAGTTGCGAAATTCCTCTTTTGAATGATTGGAACTCAAGACCTTCAGATTAGGAGAAAAACGTCTAGCCACAGTTCAACCCTTACTGATATTTTCTCTGTAAAATTTCATTAATTTAAGACATGATCCATTTAAGCATGCATATTACATTTCTTTAGATACCCCTGTCTTTTCTTGCCCTGCAATTTCAATTATCTTGAATTTTTTCTTTCATTTTCTCCATTCTTTCTTATGCTCATATTAAAATGATTATTATGATTATTATTAAAGCACATCGATGATATATTGCTTGAGAAGTTTTTATGTACAGAATTATCCTGTTTGCTCGCCCTGTAAGAGACACAATTATGAGGGCTATTGTCCGGCTAGAGATTAGTTCTATGCAATCTCGCTAGTCCAGGGATAAGCCCTAACCTAATTCATTTGCATGGGGATTTCATTATTTATATTTTTTAACAGACGTGTAAATGTTAATATCAGCAACACACAGGCTGACTATGACGTCCATCTCTGAATCCAGACAATTGATTGCCAAAACGGTAAACAATCTTTATTTTAAACAATGAATGCGTTCAGGTCATAGCCCCACTTCCAGACCTGCAGCAATAAATAAGATTATCCAACTATTAGAAAATATATTCACAGAGCAGGATTACCTGCCAATCTCAAAGATTACTAGTAGTAGTAGTAATAGTAGTAGTAGTAGTAGCAGCAGCAGCAGCAGCAGCAGCAGCAGCAGCAGCAGCAGCAGCAGCAGCAGCAGCAGTTTATTGAATGGTAACTTATTTTATGTTTGTTTTTAAAGTAGGCATTTGTAGATTAGGCGTAGCGAACGCGCTTTGTAAATGCCTGGTGTGATCTTACCATCTGGCCTTGCACATTGCACTGGTTTCGACAATGGTATCGAGAAACCGACCGTACAGAAAGCAGTGGCAAACTACTGGACATGAATTTGCCTAGAAAATCCACAACAGTCAAAAAATGTTGGTGTTTATTATGCAACGTCCTGAAAGGATACCACAACTAACATTTTTGTAGACAAAAATGTTACATTCATAAATCCAAAATTAAAAGGAGACGTGCAAAATTGTGTTGAAGGAGAGCAGCTTGTCTTTCTTACAAATTTCGGGAGGACTCCCTGACCCTCTTCTTACCGTCCCAGGTCCCCTTCCCCATAAAATGTTCTTAGGAGTTTACATCCCCCAGGATGTCTTAGAGTTCACATGCATTGTGTGCAAACGCCATTAAAATGGAGGACATAAATAGGCACACAGAAAGAAGAAAACAAAAAGCAGAAAACAAAAATATCAAATTATGTCTAAGCCATCACAATGTTTCATGGGCTCACAGATAGCCACAGGGATAAGCGAAGGATACATTTTTGAATGACTGCTCCTATCAATATATTTTAAATGAAGATGGCGATGCATTAGGCAATATTTGAAGTGAACCTGACAATTTCTCTGTAAACATGCACTGAAATGAGAAACAAATGGATCGAGAAAAAAAAAGGACGCCTATGAGAAACCCTAAACGAAACGTTGATAAAGGAGGCTAGCGGTACTAGATTCCCTCCTTGATATAGAAAAGATTGCCAGGGAGTGAACAGGAATGAAGGTTAGACTGGTAGTCCTATGCTACCTATAACAGTACACAAGGATAATGATGATAATGGTGACGATGATGGTGATAATGATGACGATGGTGATTATGATGGTGATAATGATGATAATGGTGTCGATGACGGTGATAATGATGATGATAGTGACGATGGTGGTGATAATGATGATAATGGTGACGATGATGGTGATAATGATGACGATGGTGACGATGATGATGATAATGATGATAATGGTGACGATGACGGTGATAATGATGAAAATGGTGCCGATGATGGTGATAATGATGATGATAGTGACGATGATAATGATAATGATGATGATAGTGACGATGATGCTGATAATGATGATGATGGTGACGATGATGGTGAAAATGATGATAATGGTGACGATGATAGTGATAATGATAATAATGGTGACGATGATGGTGATAATGATGATAATGGTGACGATGATGGTGATAATGATGATGAAGGGCAAGATTATAATGATAATGGTGGGAAAGGATAAGCAGTAAAAAAACAAACAAATACTGATGCTTCCAGACAGTCTAGGCTGCAGTCAAGGGACTTAATGTTTCAACTTTAAACTGCCAAACTGCCAATTACTGTCTTTATTATACAACGTTTTCGATGTAGGCAGGAATGGTCTGAACCCGAGGATTTATGGCCGCATGGCTAGTGCTGTCGCTACGACTGTGCAGATGAGGATTTTAATTTGCCCCTGACAGAAAAACATCCCTAGCCTTACAAAGGATTATAACCCAGGTCTCCTGCTTGAAGGCCTAGCGTTCTAACCGTTCGTCCTGCCGCTCCTCGAGTTTTTAACCGAACGCTGTAATACAGATGTGTCATTGTAGAAACACTCTCAGTGAATAATAGCTGTAGTTCATATAATCTGTTTTGCACTATGTCATCTACTGTAGCTATGGTAAGTCAGTTATTTTAGTCAGCTACGCGTACAAATCCTGCGTGGTCTTGACGCGTTATTTCGCTAACTGTCGGGGATTAGAGGGCGGTAAGGGGGAGTGTGTAACCTTAAACTTTCATAGGGCTTCCCCAGATTTATGATTGTAGAGTTCTCAGCTCTGAGGTGGTAATCATCTAGACAGAAATTCTTGAGGACAAAAGACAACAACAGGTGCGTTTGCTGTCAGTGAAAACAATACCAGGTGCACAGTGTAATAGTCATCTTGTGCCAGTCATTGGATGATTAGCGATAAAGCTAAAAAAAAATTTTGTAAGTTGCAATAAACACCAAGCTACATATGGCAATGCTGGAATGAAATTAAATTATGAGTAAGAGATATACTATTACTGTTCAAAACAGCTACAATGCTATTGAAAAGATCAGCAGTATAGACTAACAATGTCAAATGCTAGAACAGTGATTACCACAGACATTAAAATAAATAATACCAGAAGGAAAGAATACAATAAAGAATAATTGGATGACAGAGGACTTTTTACATCTGATCGTAGCTAGAAGAAAAAGTAAACACAAACAAGACGAATATAAAAGAATACTTACAGAAATTGTACTTAAATGTAATGCAGCCAAGAGCCTTGGCTAAAAACATTCTAAGAAGCAAAGACTTGGGAGACATCAAAATTACAAGGAAGTAACTAGAGGTATCTGAAAAAAAAAATTAAATTAAAGTGAACCAGATTAGATCCCTATGATCCAACTTAAATAATTTCGTCAACAGTGAAAGAGGAGAACCAATAAGTGGACAGACGCAAATCTTAGAAAATGGGAGAATTTTTCAAACAACAAATCCGGACCGTCAACGAAACAAATAATGATTTGATCGTTTCTGGAGCTACGTTGTTTGTGGTTTGTGCGATTTTCTGACATAAAAATCGCTTTGAGTCATAAGCAACGTTGTGTGAAAATTTGAAAGCAATCGGTTCAGTAGTTTCCGAGTCTAAAGCTCTCAACCACGGAAAATTTACATTTTTATCAATACAGAAAGATTACATTATGGAGAACTTTGTTTTAATTCTTTTAAATGTTTACATAATATAATCTCCAGAAAGAAAAGACATAATTCTTTTCCTCCTCCTCCTCCTTCTTCTTCTTTTTTTTTCTTCTCATTCTCCGGCTTCTTCTTTTTCCTCCTCCTCCTCCTTTTTTTTATGGTTCGCCCGAGTGACGCAATTCCGTTGTGGCGGTTTACAGCATAGCTGCGACATTGCGCCTTACTGCTGAAATATTCTATTTATCGGGCAAGAGCCTACTGGTTGATTTTGTGGGACATCACATAGCATTTTTTTTTTGGTGTGGTTCACAAAAGGAATCGTCACGTTTTGTCCAGACTTATTAACCTCACATCCCTACACTTTAGCGTCACACTTAACGTCCCATACAACATGCTCATCAAACTGCTGTTGGATATGCAGATAGAAACAAATTTGGTCAACTGGATCGCAGCAGCGCTATTTGTAAAAACAGTGTCGCTTTGATGTGGTGAATGGGCATCCGAACCTCAACGCGTCCTAATGGGTCTGCCCCAGGGATCATCATTGTCGCCTGTGCTCTTCAATGTGTACACAGCAGGAGTCACGAGTGCGTAGGCAGAAAAATGTCGTATGCAGATGATATCCTTGTTTACCGTCGAGGTAAAAACAGGCAGGAAATTACAACCACACTACAAAACGAACTAGACAGACTTAGTGAGTGGTGCCAGGAATCAAGAGCTCAGGTGAACCCTTCCAAAGCCTCCTTAACATAGTTCTCTCTGAATACCCACATCGTTAGTACACCATCGCCAGTCGTAAGCATCTGTGGTGTGGACATCGAGAGAACGGACACCATGAAATTCCTGGGCATGACATTTGACAGATGCTTGTCATACAAATGCCACGTAGACTTAGAGCCAGGAAAGGTTTGACAGCACTCAATGTGCTAGCAGCAGCTGATATTGAACAACGTCGACTTTTCCTTCTCTATCAAGGGCTTGTGCTTAGCGTCATTGACTATGGTCTTGGCCTCCTCACTGTCAGCGAAACCCAGCTAGAAAGACTTGACCGAGTACAGAATGAGGCCATGAGACATACTCGGCTGCACAAAAGACACCTCCTGCGGCGCCATACGTTATGTCCTGGGTCTGCCGAATATGACTAGCAGATACAAAGTGGCACAGGTCAAGGCTTACATGAGGGTATCGGCAGACGTTAACCACCAATTACACAAAGCTATACACGACACAAAAAGAACGCGTCTCAAAAGAGGCCGCTCTTGGATGGCAAAGGCGGAGGACTTAATCCAGCAGCTATGTGACCTAGACGTGATCAGTCACGGAAAAGAATGGACGAATACACCAGTAGACATGCATGGCATCTCTAAGGTTGTCATCACACTCGGAAGGTACTGCAGGGATCAAATTCCTGCGGCGAAGACACATAAGTAAGGGAACTGATAGATCAGCATTCAGACCCAGAAGATGCCATTATCTACACAGATGGATCTGTGAAGCGCGGATCAAGGTCAGCATGGGCATACACAGGGTAAAGAAAGGGGAAAACAATACATGAGGACAGCGGCGCTTACCAGGCAACCACGTCAAGCATGACAATGGAAATAGCCGCTGTTTCTAGAGCTTTAGCATGGGTATCCAAGCAAACCGCCACACAGGTAGTAATTGTCTCAGACTCAATGAATATGCTTCAGAAGATAGCAACAGGCAGTATGCGCTCCGAATGGATAGAAAGCATTCGGAAATCGCAGTTAACCTCCGTAACCTGGATCTACACACCGGGTAATGCGGGCATGAAGGGAAATGACAAGCACTGCACTAATGATTGCGGGAAAAAGTATGAACAGAGCAGATATAGTCAACGCTGTACGAACTGGGCTAGTGGAAAATGAGGAATCCCTTGACACTAACACGATTGCGTGACATGGGAGTTAAGCATGGTGATGCACGTCTTTGCCGTCTTCGAGGCCAAGAAAGGAGACAATATAACCAGCTTTTTATGGGGACAATTAGTAGAAGTACTTTGGAGTGGCTGCTGCTTCGGAGAACTGAGCACGCATGGGTATGCCCAATGTGCAGTGACATCAATTGTGATACAAAACATAAAATAACATCTTTGTAGGGAGTCGGCAGTCCGAAACCCAAGTTCAAGGTGTCTCCTTCTTGCCAAAGAACTGTATGGCTGTTGGGTGAACAGTCGTTAACGATGGCAAGCAGGTCGTTGTAGGGGCGACGCCTGCTGGTGGATGTAATGTCCTAAGTCCCTTCCTCAGCTAATAATGAGATGAGGGTACTGATGGGGTGACCGTTTATTAAACCTCATAAAATTATTCCGGTCGTAATGGACGCTAGGCACGGCCACCTTTGTTTTTTTTTTTTTTTAAAGCCGTGGCTGCCAGACGGTGGCTGTTGCATTTTTGCTCCATTTGAAGACTGGAAGGATGTAGTTTCGTCGCCCAGCTTCTGAGTTGAGTACATGGCGTGACACTGTGAGCTGCGTTTGTTTTTTCGTTGGCACAGAAGCGGAGCAACTTTGGGGTGACCCGTTTGCTATGAAGCTGAAACTGGGATTACCAGATTACCAGATTACCAGCGTCACATTTATCTTTGGCTGCGTCTATTGAAGACAGCAGGGAACAGCTTTCGTGTCCGAGACTCGATAACAACACAAATACGCACAATTGCCCCAGCACGTTAGATACCTTAAATTTTGTTATGTCGAGGCATTTAGCATGACAGTCTTGAAACTGCACGCATCCGGTTATGGCTTCTTCGTTTGATCCCAATACTTCCACGAAGATGAAAATCCGACGAGTAAGGTCAATGGTATCGAGCATCTGGTCCAGGTCTTCGATGACCACGCAAATGGGCAATTGCATTAATCGGGACATCTAGCCCTTGCAGAACATCATGTGAAAATCTTGCACCAAGCATTTTTTCTTTGTGTCGGCGCATAATCTGGCAAATATGATGCGCCGTGCCATTATACAAAATAATCTAGCAGCCTTTCCTTAGTCTCGTTTGTTTGTTCTTTGACACAAGCGATGGAAAGACGGAATACCTGAGTCTGTGAATACCAGCATCTATGACCGTACCAGGTATCTCTTCAAAGTGTGACACCTACAGACAGAACAGGGTTAAGGAAAATAAAACAACAAGACGAAAAAGATTCGCGGGAGAGGGGGACAAGTCTGAAACCAAAACTGGCAAAAGAAAAATGGACAAAAGGCAAGACTAAAGAAATGTGTCTTTCGAATCATTTGTGAATTGAGTACGCTTTGATCTTTCTTGCAAATACACTATCTTTGACATGTTGATAGAATCTTGCAATACATTACCTCAGAAAGAAAACCGATTATTACATCTTAAGGAATCAATCCATTGTTGGTAAATATACAACAATAGACCTTATCAGTTTAATATTATTTGGTTTCACAAGCTTTTCTTTGTTACAAAGGCGTATTCATTACATCGCCTGATATGTTAGAAAGACTCACCCCCCCCCCCCCGGAATTATTTGTTTAAAGGCGTCTGCCAGTGATTTTTCCAGTCATCATGATATTTTCCAGTGATCAACTGTCTTTAATGTTAGAAAGATTCCGTTTCTCTCTGGGATCTAGTCTGATCAGAGCAGCTTCCTACATCATGTGTCTCATCTGAGATCATGTGTCAGAGCGGCCACTGGCATAAAAGGCTCCTTCCCTTAACTGTTACGTTTAGTCACCAACCTTTGAGCAGGCGGAAATGTTTTTAATACATCACTGGCACCTTTCCGTCTTTCCAGATGATAGTGTTATTTTGCGCTATGAGGAGGCATGGGACTCACATCCCATGGCGATGGTGAGTATGACTGGCAAGACCCGCCCGTGTCAAGAAAAGTCTTCCACAATGAAAGCATAGGATTTCAGGACCATTGTTAACAACATTCCGTTTCTTTTCAGACGCGCAGCTCTCATCCTTTCTGCAGTCATTTCTTCCTCCAGTCTCATTACCTTCCTGATTTGCCCTTTCACTACAACACGGTCCATGGCATTTCGTTCCCATGAGACAGCCACAATACCTGTATCATTCATGACCCGCTTGCACACATCTTTATAACGTAGTAGAGGTCGGCCTTGACATCTTCTTCCTGTCTTTAATTCACCATAAGAGATGGCCTTAGGGACTCTGCCATCCTCCATTCTCCAGGTGTGACCCAGCCACCTGAGCCTTCGTAGACTGAGCATGGAAAAGACTGTTGCAGTACCTGCTCTTTCCAGTACTTCAGTGCTTGTGATTTTGTCTGCCACCTTATGCCAAGTATTTTTCTTAATCATCGCATGTGAAAGCTATTAAGCCGTCTCTCCTGGTGCAAATAGGTTGACCAAGTTTCACTGCCATAAAGCAGAGTGCTGAGAACACAAGCCTGATAGACAAGGGTTTTTGTTTTAATTGTGAGCGTTCTGTTCTCCCAAACTCTCTTTGTCAATCTGCTCATTTTTGTTGCTGCCTTATCTATCCTGATGTTGATTTTTTGGTCCAGCGATAGTTTACTATTCACTGTGAAACGCAGATAGGTAAAATGGTCTACTGTCTTAAGCTCTTCACCGTCAATGTAGACTGTAGGTCTGTCATTGACACCTTGCACCAAAACCTTTGTCTTCTTTTTGCTGACTATTAGTCCAAAATCACAGCACCCATCAGCAAAGGCAGAGAGTAAACATTGCAGCTCCTCCTTAGAGTGGGTGGTAATATTCTGTCACTTCCTCCAGTGGGACTCCCAACTGATCCTAACAGCGAATTCTTTACTGCAAATTCCACTCAATTTTATCATGATTTCTTCCTGGCCTCTGCCTTTCCAGAAAAATGTATAGTGATTTTCGCTAATAGACCCATTATATGGCAGACAGGTTTCATGTAGGCCAGCAATATTTATGTCAAGGTTGTTCAGCATCAATGATAGCCGTTTTTCTCACATAATTAATGTTTTCGGGATCAGTGGAAAACTCTGGACACATGGTCCTCACGTTCCAAGAGATAAGTCGAAGCTTAGGGTGATGTTTCTTTTTATTGCCTGGTGCACTGGTTTTACAGCCTGCAGTTCGGATTTTGTCCTAGCTTCAAGCACCCATTGAAGCATACAAGCAGTGGCGGATCAACACCTTATTGGCTGGGAGCTGCCCAGTTTGAGGCGGGCGGGGGTTGATCAATGACATTCGAAGTTGTCTCCATCGGTCAGAGACAATCCGTGGCGCCCCTGTCTACGCCAGCTGACAAAGACTTATAACCTGTAACTGCTGCCTCTCGATTTGTTTCCGAGACCGATTGAAGCCAGAAATGAAGTTCCTCCTCTCTATAGCACAAAGCCTGGGCAGTATTGTAGAGACCATATGTTGCCCATACATAATTATCCCCCTTCGACTTGCCTTGTTTACTCCAAAGGAAAGGTAAAATCAGTACGTTTGGAACGAGGCAGGTTGCAGAAGCTTCCGGATCAGAAGAGCAGTGCTGTAACTGTCCACCTGTCAGAGTTTTCCTCCTAGAGCAGCTGCCAGCCAATGCGAACGGCCTACTCTGCCCTGCCATAATACAAAGTTTTCAGGTTGCATTTCCTCATCCTAGGATAAGGCTTGTATCCTCTTTTCCATCAATGTTTTTTTAAAAACAGTTTGATTACTTCCTCATGTTTCACACAGGCAAATGCTTTTATATAGTCTATGAAGCATAAGTACAAATCAGTCTTTACTTCTATAGCTCTTTCTGACAATGCCCTTAGGCCTTAGGGGGTATGTGGCATTGTTTGTACCTTTTCCTTCTACAAATCCACATTGTTCATAGCTGATTATTGTTTAAATTTGTTTCTTATTCTTAAAATTATTCTCAGTAAAATCTTAGTCATATGACTTATAAGACCTATTGTGCGATGGTCTTCACATTTTAAATGTCTGGTTTCTGTGGCAGGGCTATAAAAATAGATTTTTAAAAGTAATTTGGAATATATACCCACTATTATAAATATCATTTAAAAGTTTAGTTATTATTTCAATTCCAAAATCTCACAGTGCTTCGATTTCTTCCAGTGAATTGACCCGGGTGCTTTTCCTTTCTTTATATGATGCAATGCATCCTCAGCTTCTGCAGTCATTATTGGTGGACCATTATTGTTGGTCTGCAGTTCAACATCCTCTCTTTTATATATAATAATACCATTCCCCTATATACTCTGTCCATCTGTTAATTATATTACTATGTCCCATTAACATAAGAAAAGCTAGTGTCCCACATTTGGGGCGCAGCATTTATTTGCTGTTTGCAGTTTTACAGAGTAATTATGCAGTAATGAATGCACTACTGCTAAACGGTAGTATATAACCTTGTTAAAATCAACGCTAACAGATTATGTAACCAGATTGTTAGCAGGTATCTTCGAATCCAAGTATGTCGAGATTATGACACTGCCTTTACAACCCTAAGCTAAGAATCCGTTAGGAAAAGAGAACACAAATGAAAACAGGCTGACTGAGAGCTATTGCAGTACTAGATGAACAACATGCGTGAATGCAGGAGAATTGTGTCAATGCCACATGACGAGTTGTTCCTCTTTAGTGGGACAACAACAGAAGTGCCTTTCAGAGGCATTGTCATAAATAACTCTGTGAAAGTGGGAGTGGGAGCGATGTGCCTTAGCTCCCTAATAATTGTAGGAGATGGGGATGCCTCAGCTCCCTAATAATTGTAGGAGATGGGGATGCCTCAGCTCCCTAACAATTGTAGGAGATGAGGATGCCTCAGCTCCCTAATAATTGTAGGAGATGGGGATGCCTCAGCTCCCTAATAATTGTAGGAGATGGGGATGCCTCAGCTCCCTAACAATTGTAGGAGATGGGGATGCCTCAGCTCCCTAATAATTGTAGGAGATGGGGATGCCTCAGCCCCCTAATAATTGTAGGAGATGGCGATGCCTCAGCTCCCTAACAATTGTAGGAGATAGGGGTGCCCGAGCTCCATAAACATTATAAGTTAAGGACACTTTTCTATGCCTTCTTGTCGTGTGTGGGACACAAAAGGCTAGAACTATATCTTATAGATCAATCGGCATCATCCGAAAATTTAATATTGTGACTGACATTATTATGGTCAGGAAAAACACTTTATTTATGAAGCGAAGCAGATCATACAAACTTTGTTTTAGTCTAGTCATCCCCTTGTGGAATGCAATTTTTCGTTATTTAAAGCCCTACTCTGGCTCTTGCTACTGGCCGCAATATAGCCTGGCCATAAATATGGTCTAATGGATAAACGTGGTTTCTGGGACCTCTACACGGGTGATCCTCATACACATGGTGGCACTTTGTGTCATCGGGTGTTTATCGCTTGTTTAATGTTCTGGTGGCGTAAAAGAAGATAGACAGACAGAAAAGATCATACAAACAAGCGACATTCTTCAACGGTCTTAGACAATTACCATGACGTCCGCTCGGCAGACATGCATTTTCGGAAGTTAGTGAAAGCAACGTGGTGACGTATGCAGCAGGCTGATTGGTACTTAATTTATAACTTACCCTTGACGTCACGACAACGTCACGGGAGACATTCCCAATAAATTCTGGAGTGTTCAGGTTGTAGTTTCTCGCGATTTATCTACAGCCAAGTTTAGGGTTAGGGTTAGGGTTAGGGTTACGTTTAGGCTTAGCATTAGAAGACACTAGATGAACACTAAAAAAAAAAAGCACAAACAACAGCACACTTCCACCCCTTGAAATAATGGACTGTCAGGTCAGCTGTGGATTTCTCACGGGGATTTCGTGTTTGGGCTACGTTATAAATTAAGAACCGGCTGATTTAAATTAAATTTTAATCTCCATAAAAGACATAATTACAAATCTTTCACTAGCTCAAAAGGAAAAAAACGGATTGCTTTTCTGACCTTATTTATGGTGATTTATCCAGATCAAAGATCGAAAGTTGTGTGTGCGGATGACGTGCTTTGCTTTGTGAGTTTAGTTTTTTTTACTTTACGAGCTGAAGTGGCCTGCTATCTTTGCAGCTTTAGAGAAGCTCGTATATGACGTGACTTCCTTGTCCCATTGATTTGGTAGTACCCTATATAATTATATCCGGACACTGCCTGTACTCTGATACTTAACGCCAAATCCTCTTGCCTTTCCTTAGTTGCATATACTTTACAGGACGTCACAGAAGCAACCCCAGCATTCTTTTGCTTTTGTGGTTTTTCTAGGTATATTTTACGTTCAGTAGTTTGCCATTGCTTACTGAACGGTCACCTCTCACTACCACTATTGAAACCAACGAAAGACAAATTGTCTCCAGCTGGGATTAAACCAGGCATCTCGACATTACGAAGCTACTGACGCCGACGGGGATTTACAGACAAATCGATATTTTAAATCTACGAAAAGCTCATGTATAATCGCTCCTATGATAAGACATATACATAGTGCTCTAATCTTCTTATGTGTTCTATTTGCAGTTTGCAGTACATTGGTAATCAAAACAAGTTTTTAAGCCGAGAGTTAGCTTGTGCATGTGTGTGTATGAGAAAGAGAGTGGAAGGGGGAGAGGGGATGGAGGACTAAGAGAGAGGAGAGGGGTGACAGAAAGATAAGGAAATTGGACATGGTGCTGTAAAATAAGAAGAACTTCACAGAGAGAGCAGTCACAACAGGACTACCGATCTTCAGCAAATTTCCCAGTTTTAACAATAGTTTACCTTCCTAGACAATCTCAGGAGTAGGGGGGCGACCTGGGTCATGACTCTTTAGTCTAGGACTTCTCCTGCTGCGCTTATCAGCTGGACACTACGTTATTGTGATTTGCAAACAGGTACTGAGGTTATGGTGATATACCGTTGCAACGGTAACAAATTAAGCGTCTAGCTTCATGTAAAAAAAAAAATGACAATTGTGTTATTTGGACAGTTGTTTTTTTTTTTTTTTTCAGGGAAAATTTTGGCACATATCAATAGCACGGGCGGACGTTGATCTGACAACTTTGGCTTCAAGGATTTAAAAGTTTTTTTCCTCAATGGGCACTGACCAGTCTACTAAGACCTATCCGTCACATCGTTTCGTTGTGTACACAACCAGCTCGAAGCTCTTTCCCGTTCCCTCTTGATTCTTCTTCTGCTCAGGTCGACAGAGGGTGCTGTGTCTGCTCTTCAGGTGCAGCAAGACCTCTTGCAGTCTCTCCCATTCGCTGCCTGTGGCGGTTTTTAACAGTTTTCGTAGTTAATTTTTGTCTGCCCTGCAATTTTCAATGTCTCTGCCTCCTGCTTTCCTAACGAGTGACGGCCAGCTTAATTTTCTTAACTGTCAGTAAGCGTAGATTATGTCACCAGGCCGTGTCAGTTCGTCCTTTAGCGACGATCTATTAAATTTACCACCATTAACAACCTCACATAAAGTTGGCATGACACAGCTTTTAATATCTGATCAACAAAAACGTAAAGAAAATAATATTAGGAGTTGTTAAATGTAAAACATGATCATCATCATCATCATTATCATCACTACCATATTCTCCATGCTGTTGCTGTTGTTGTTTTCTTTGTTGTTCTTTTTTTTTTATTATTGTTGTTGTTTTTATTCTTATTATTATCTTTCGTCTTCTTCTGCTTCTTCTTCCTTTTCTTCTTATGCGTGATTCCTTTAAAAAGGCGTTTAACACGATTCATTTATCTTTAAAATCAGGCTGCAAAGTCATCGCTTTTCGCCCTAGAACAGTGGTTCTGAATCTCCTTAATGCCGCGACCCTTTAATACGTGCAACAGGAGAAACCAACCCTGAGCTTCATGAACTCATGTGGGCCCACTCTCTGAAAATGTATAGGAGCTCGTGGGCCAAAACATTTGTCGACGAGAGGTTACTTCTACTGATGATTGGTAGACTCCTGCTGTACATGCTCCCCTGTGGAGTTTCTCTTATTATACAGTTCCGTAAGTTGTGGCGACCCCCCAACCATACAGTTATTTTCGTTGCTACTTCATAACTTTAATGAATATGTGTTTTGCGATGGTCTTTTGCGACCCCTGTAAAAGGGTTGTTCGACTCGACAACAAATATGAACGCCACCCACAGGCTGGCCTATCATATCTGACTTGAGAAACCATTCAATAGGAGTTTATGCAACATGTTTTGTTTTTTAACAAGCAGTCGGAATATTCCATTTCTAGTTATAAACTAGGACATCATAACTCCACACACAGAGGACTACTACCATAACCACCATCAATCAATCATTATCGCAGCCAGAGGCACATTAAGCAGAGACAAACTGTCATCACTCAGTTAGATCCTGAGCCATCCTTTCTATCTCCAGTTTTGTCCTTCGCGTAGCCTTGAGTTCAGCCTCAAAGGTTTTTCTCCAAGTGCCTCTGGGCCTGCCTCTTGCTTGCTGTCTTTTGGTGTCCATTGCAATGTCTTTCTTGGCCGTCTCTCTTTCTTCATTCTGAGGACATGTCCAGTCCACCTCCATCTTCATTTTTTTTAAATTTATGTATTTACTTCTTCCAAGTCTGTCATTGGATGTAATCTTCCCATGTGAACCCTAACAATCTTTTGAGAAGTCTTCGCTCCAAACCAATGATCATGCGTTCTATCTTTCTGTCTGTTTTCCAAGTTTTAGCTCCATAGAGGAGAACCGTCCAAATGCATGTTTTGAATATCCTAAGTTTAGTTTGAGTGCTGTATATGTTGGTCTCCAGACACTCTAAAGTCTGCATTTGCCTCTGCTTGATTTCAACCACTACATTTTCACCTACCCCCACCAGTAGTATTATTATTGTCATTATCATTTTATTTTATTACTTTTATAAATCCAATGTATGAGTGCTCGTCCGGACAACGGGCAGATGGTTCTCTTTCATGTCTTTTGTCGCAGTTCATGATTCACCTTTATTTTGAAGTATTCTATGACATTTTTTTCAGTGTGTTTTTAATTGTGCCTGTCTGTGTTTTTTTTTTTTTTTACTTGCTTAAGTTTAAGTTCCATTTATCCGCATAAACATTTGAATGTTCGCTCAGACAGTGATAATAATGATAAAGATACTAATCTAAAAAAAAAAAAAAAAAACATAAAAACAAGCAAAGATTAGCAGCTACTTACGAAGTGCACCATTAACGTTTCTCACAAACTAAACTTAAATTTGTTAAGCTGTGGTTTAAAAAAGACATGACATGTTTAATGTAACCCAGTTATACATAAATATATATAAATATACACACACACGCATATATATATATATATATATATATATATATATATATATATATATATATATATATATATATATATATATATGCGTGTGTGTGTGTGTGTGTGTTTTTTTTTTAAGACTTTCTACGTGTATTTTAAATTTAAAAAGAAATATTAATTTGGAAACTTTTGGTGTATTTTGGTACTTTATCAAAAAATATTTAGTAGCACGATATTCCCAATCAAATTTCGACAGCCATGGTTGTAGCTTCCCTTTGTATTCTCCAATGGGCATATTATAGATGATGCTTTAATATAAAACCGACTGCTTTTACAACCAAAAACTTTTTTTTTAACTTTATAGCAGTGTTGACCTTAAAGATAAGATAATTCTGAAAACAAAACTTGGAAAGAGTGAGTGAGTGAGTGACTTTCTACCCCACTAGGACATCACACAAGCGATAAACACCTGATGACACAACGTGCCACCATTTGGATGAGGATCACCGTGGAGAGGTCCCAGAAACCGCGTTCAGACACTTGGTCATATTTATGGCCTGCCTATATTGCGGCCCCTGGCAAAAGCCAGAGTGGGGCTTCAAATGACAAAAAATTACGCCCTGAGAAGGACGTAAGGACTTGAAGCAATAATAGTTGGAAAGAAAAACAATAAAGAAAACAATTCCCGCCCCCACATAGTCGATTCCGACGCAAGACCAACAACAGGGACTGCCAGAAATCCCACTACATACTGTTACATCAAAGGAAGTAATTCTTTGAGTAATTTGCTGGGTGAAACCCGAATCGGAAGCTCATTAGTTATCGGCTGTGTTGGCGGGGATCAAGGCTGTCCCTAATGTGTGTGATGTTTAGCTCTGAGCCTTTCGAAATAAGGGCAATAACCCTTGAGTAAAATTAAATCGTTTTTCTAACTAAAGATAGATAATGTGTGAATTTTCAGTCTTTATTGTCTTCATTTCCACTTGCAAGGGTGGTGTAGGACATGTGTTTATGCCAGAGAATTTACGGTGACGTGTTTGGTGCAGACGCCGTAAACTGCAATTTGAAGTAAAGGTAAAGAACCATTGTCCCACTGTGACTGTGTCAAAGGCAAACCTACGTAAAATTAACACCTCTTAAATCAGATGCATACAGCTATTATTGCTTTTCGTCCTTCTTATGACGTTATTTTTTGTTATTTGAAGCCCCACTCTCGCTTTTGCCAGGGGCCGCAATATAGGCAGGTCATCATTATGGCCAAATGTCTGAACGCGGTTTCTGGGACCTCTCCACGGTGATCCTCATCCGCATGGTGGCACTTTGTGTCATCGGGTGTTTATCGCTTGTGTGATGTCCTGGTGGGGTAAAAAATCCAATCCAAATCAGATGCATATTCTTATTCTTACGCCCTTTTCAAGATGTAATTTTTTGTTATTTGAAGCCCCACTCTGGCTTTTGCCAGGGGCCGCAATATAGGCAGGCCATAAATATGGCCAATTGTCTGAACGCGGTTTCTGGGACCTCTCCACGGTGATCCTCATCCACATGATGGCACTTTGTGTCATCGGGTGTTTATCGCTTGTGTGATGTCCTGGTGGGGTAGAAAGTCAGTCAGTCAGTAAATCAGATACATGTTCATATCCTTTACATCCTCCTTAGGACGTTATTTTTTGTTATTTGAAGCCCCACTCTGGCTTTTGCCAGGGGCCGCAATTTAGGCAGGCCATCAATATAGCCAATTGTCTGAACGCGGTTTCTGGGACCTCTCCACGGTGATCCTCATCCGCATGGTGGCACTATGTGTCATCGGGTGTTTATCGCTTGTGTGATGTCCTGATGGGGTAGAAAGTCAGTCAGTCAAATCAGATAATTTATTAAATCATCCTAAGGACGTAATTTTTTGTTACTTGAAGCCCCACTCTGGCTTTTGCCAGGGGCCGCAATATAGGCAGGCCATCAATCAATATGGCCAATTGTCTGAACGCGGTTTCTGGGACCTCTCCACGGTGATCCTCATCCGCATGGTGGCACTTTGTGTCATCGGGTGTTTATCGCTTGTGTGATGTCCTGGTGGGGTAGAAAGTCAGTCAGTCAGTCAAATGAGATGCCTGTGAAAAGTCGCCATCTTAAACAAAGTTATCCCCGTGTGAGTTCCGCGGCCCCATTGTGGGGGAAAACTGCTGCCCAAAAGCATGTCGTAGGAATCGACTAACTGGAAGCTTTCTTCGAAGTCGGAGTACATCTGCCTCAGAGGCAAGAAACCAACAGTCTGCATTCCAATGAGTGAGACCTGTGAAACGGATGTCCAGAAGTTGACGAACAACTTGAACATTCCGCTGGAGTTTACAGTCGGTGAACGCGAAGAAAAAGAAGAATCAAAGCTTATAAATCATAATAACAGAAAACTGTGGGTACAACACCATGCAGAGCAATCATTGAATAGCAGAAGATCAAATCGATAGGTTATCTAGCAAGAATGCAGCCAGAGCAACTACCAACGCAGGCGCTGCACAAGAAAAGATCTGATGGGAAAGCAAGAGGTCGCCCAAGGAGGTAATGGATTAATGATATTAAAGAGCTACAGAATGAAGTAGCCACTACTGCACAAGAAGCAGTTTATAGAAAAATGTTTCTCCCCATGCGGCTTAGAGGTAGAAGTAGAAATTATTGGTAACAATGGTTATAAAACGGTTTATTGCATATCCTTTGCAGGACGTCGTATAACAACCCGAGAATATTTTGGCCCTTTGTGAATTTTTGGAAGCTATTTTACATTTAGTTGCTTGTCATTGACCGCCAAATTTTCGGCTCTCCACGCCACTTTTAACACCAGTAAAAAGCGGTCTGCTGTTAAATCGCTTGCAACTGACATGATCATGGTAATTCGTAGTTACACAGTACGTTCATAGCCACTAAGTTTCGGACGTTGACGAATATTAAATAACGAAAAGTCAATTATTTTGATCGACATCGTCATCCAGTGCCTCTCGACCTGTCGAAGGCAATCACGCCTGTCAACAATCTGAGATCTTCAACAGCATTAATTATTTCGTGTGTTGATATCGCTGTATGCCATGACAACAATGTTGAATGTTGAATTAAGAATCGACATCACAGCACTCGGGACACTTCAATAAGTTATCAGTCCTCATCTTCAGCAGCAAGCGATGAGTTCAATTTCTGATGATATCAGTAAAGGTCTGATTGTATATCCGTCTCATCCTTTCCCTGATTGTTGAGCGTCGGCAAGATCCCCTGGTAACTTCTCGAAGCGCCTTTCTCCTTAGACCGTAATGATCTATCTTCGCATCCGCACTGTTCACTCGCTCCCAGTATCTTACTTGTCATACATCAAGTCACCACTAAGTGGTTCAAAGCCAGCCAGTCTATCTGCCTGCTAGTTTCCCAACAAACCTGGAGAATATATCTAAATGCCATGACAAAGAGGCTGTCAAGAATATTTTCGCGTTGGATTTTTCTCTCTTTGATTTTCCTCCACATATCCTTCCAGTAGTCACAACATGTTCTCCTTTCTCTGTTCTCAAAACATGACTAAAGAATGACGACAGTCTACGGAATTGTATAGATTTTTCGGTAAACTGTAAATGATCATGCAAGGTGTAGATACGACTGTAAATACAATCGTGGTCCAGCCGTTGTAGTCAGGACGTTATTTCTAACCGTCCGGCGCTGTATCACAAGCTTGAACTGGTCGTTTGAGATTTGTTCTTGTTCAATTTGCATCCGAAATGTGATTCTTTAAGTCAGTGTATGTCGGTATATCAGGCTGCAATCGCGGATTGGAACAAGTTGTTACATTTCAAACTTTCAATCAAATGCCGTCTCTATTACGAAGGTTGGCTTCAGTGGATGTCTAACATTCTCTTGTCTTGATAATACTTTCTCAGACTCCCCTTCGTACGTCTCTTGATTTTGTTGTGCTCCCACATGTATCCCTGTCTACATAACTTTCCTGGCTTCGATTGTTCCCTCCAATTTGTTTTGAAAGGAGAGTTATTATTTTAATGTGGTGGAGATCGTTCAAAACTCTCTTTATTTTCGTAGTAACTATCACAACACACTTGTATGAGGTAACTGGCAGAGGAGAAGAAGAAGGAGAGGAAATGAAAATGGAAGCCTCTCACAGGAATATTGAAGCCAAACTATAAAAGGCACGACTAATAAAATTCTGATAAAACCTTTAATCTCTGGATAATATTTCTGCTTATCTCCATGTCACTTTTTAATGATGCACTTTTAACGTCAATGTGACAAACATACGCAGCAGTACTTTATGATCCCTAAGTTAGTCAACCATCAAATTTAGCCTAACAAAATCGTTCTTCATTTCTGTAAATGTGCATATATAGAATAGTAAGCTGTATTTCATGGAAACACAAACTATTAAATACAGATTTCCTGAAGAGATTGGAAATTAAACCAGACTTGCTGACAAAAATGAAGACTTGTTGTAAATTTTGCCACATTAACAAACACAGATCTCTTTAAAAAAAAAAAAGAAACTGGTGTAGAAAATTAAGGTGATCGAGCAAGAGGCAGACGGCGATACAGCTGAGAAGATAACATCAAGAGGTAAACACACAGCAGTCTGGGAGAGTAACATGGCCAAATACATAGAGTATTTGCGATTTATTGGTGCTAACAATCAATGTGGGGATGATATCTGGTTGTCGACTGACGTAACATAAGCAATCCATCAAACATACTTTGTGACGGAATAAACAGACAGTTCCGAATGTTATGTGCATTCGGAATTCAAATTCAACTTAGTTTGCTGCTAGTGAAGAAACGCCATACTTTTATAATTCAGTTACTATCCAGATAAAAATCTTGATAATTGTATAGGAAGCTATTCGGTTTTTTTTTTTTTTTTTAAATGACGGTTATTTCTGTCAAACGCTAAGTAATTACGTTTGTTCCTAACGAAATCAATAAAAGAAATTGTCCCTGCAATTATAAAATAACAAGCAACGTGAGATAATTTGGGGATGGGGGTGAGGAAAGGGTGTTATGAATGTTGGGAATAGAATGAAGAACATAAATAGAGAACATATATCGAGATTTTGTTAAATGCTTTGGTTGCTAGATCTCCTCATCCCATCTCATTGTGATCCTCCTTTACCTTGGGATGTCCAAGTGACATATAATTTACAGGAAAGCGTCCGCTTGTAT
This sequence comes from Candidula unifasciata, assembly GCA_905116865.2. Lineage (NCBI taxonomy): Eukaryota > Metazoa > Mollusca > Gastropoda > Stylommatophora > Geomitridae > Candidula > Candidula unifasciata. Next base: position 80,382 of record CAJHNH020000738.1, read on the forward strand.
GCTTCTTATATTAGAATTACCAATGGTTCTGTAATTTCCTCTGTCTATAGCTTGCATGGTCGGCCTCTTCTTCGCTTTCCGTCTAGTCTGTACATCGTGGCTTGCTGTACTATACTGTCTGCTGACATTCGCGTTATTTGGCAAAACCTTTCCACCTGCTGTCTTCTAATGAAATCCAGAGCTGCTGCTACTGCTTATTTCCTTCGGATTTTTTTTTTTTTTTAATCTGATCGTATCTCTTTTTGTTATATTGAAAGCCCTTCACAGGAATCTAATTTCAGTTGGAGTTTGTCTTTTCTCTTGTCCTCTTATTGTCCAGGCCTGGCATTTTAACACAAGTTTGGCAAAAAGATTGTGCCAGAGATTACTCTTTTGTTTTCTAATGAAAAATGTTTATGTCTTAGTATTGGTGACATTTGCCGAATGAGTTCCTTAGTATTTGCTTAAATTGTGTCATGTTACGCTCTTTGTAATTTTAGTTAAAATAATTGCTAGATACTTTATCGAGACCATTTATCCTTAGAACTCCTAGTCCGCTACAAAGAGGATTGAATCGTAATTGTCTCAAACTAGATCAAGAATTTAAACTATATCTATAAATATGTTTATTCTCAAGTGAGATAGAAACAGGAAAGCAACTTGCTAGTGCACTTATTTACCAACTGACGCCATTATGGAAAATCCAGACGTAAGTATTACCGCCAAGAAGTAAATTATAAACAGCAGGAGAAGGAAATATGAACGTCGGCATCATGTAAGCAGGAGCCTGAAGATCATCAACAAATGTTTCGGCCCGTTTACCTTCTAAATAGTTTAGGGTTTTAGCTAGTGGTACTGAGGTTGAGGCGGTGGTCGGCAGTGACACACCTCTTCACATCCCTTTCATAGGCCTCCTGCTAAACACCTTCTGTTTCGCTATGACACTTTACGCTACCTACCTAGCTTCCGTGTTTGTTTCTCAAAACCCGTTCACGGAATCGACTCAGCATTATTCCAAGAGGATCCAGATTCTGGATCTGGATATCGTTAAAAAAAATGCCTGTGTTTCAGGCAGCTCCTAGAATGAGCAGCGGCTTTATCCTGACTTTGTTCATTTGCTGAGAGTGATAACGCTTATTTTGGTCGCATCCCTTCCAGTAATCTGTTGTTTCCGGAATCAGGGCATCCACCAGCTGTCATTGAGCCACCCAATTCTTCTAGAACCAGACTTAAAAGCCAGGACCTACCTTCCTTTTCCCCTTTGCTGTAGTCAATAAACTATACAGCGTAAACCGGACAATGACAGTTAGGACTACGCCAACATTTCATAACTAGTTTAAAAGCGTAGCCAAGCAGAATAACTTGCTTCCCAGGCGAGCTAGAATAACATTTAAACGGTTGGTTTATCAGACACACATACCCACACGCGCGCGCGCACACTCACACAGGCGCACACACACATACACACCAGATTCGCTCAGGATAGTGAAAGAAAGTTGTATTCATCATCTTGATATCCAGCGCTGGCGTATATATAGAAGAAACTCCACAGAGGGGTGAGCACAACATGCGCATTTAGTCCTAAGTTTCTCCCTTTTATTCTAATTCCGTCAATGTCCCATTTTAGTGCATGTCTGGTGATTCTCTACAATTTCTGTAGCAAATACATTTTTACAGCGTGTGGGCGCTGGCACGGGGTATGACAGTGAAAAATTCGGTATGCTGGTAGTCCAACAAATCATACAATAGCGACTGGTCGCCCATCCGTTGGCTGGTAGACGACTTCATCACCGGTCGGGACAGTTTTTGGGTCTGTCCTCTGTGATCGCATCAACACTGCAAGAGTGTGTGTGTTTTCCAGATCTATTTGGTATCAAGCAATGCTAAGCCATTGTATATGAGCACATAACCTAATCACAAATATAACCTAAGGACTCCCTTAGGAGATGCTTGTTGAACGTGACGATTTATTTCATTTCCAAGTATATCAACCCTCCCATTATGTCCGATAAATGATCAACCTTTTTTAACGTCTCTATCTTACAGTCTACGTTTGAAGAGAGATAGCAAAGAAATGTAATTATAAAACTATTTAAAAAAAACACATGAAATGGATGCAAGAGGAACTATATTCAATGCGGTATAACTGTACCGAACGTTTACTTTTACTGATTGTCGTAATAAATAAACGAAATGCATAAAAATTTATCCGCCAGTGGGACTGTTAAATTAAACATTGTAGCCATAGTGGCAGTTGAAAATGTGACCCCTGTTTTTGTCATGGCTTGGGAGGAGTTAACAGTTCATTAATAGTGAGCACAGAAAAGATTTGTGATTATTATGTGTGCGCGCGCGTGTGTCTGTGTGCTTGTATGTGTGCGTGCATACGTACGTGTATGTGTGAGGGGTTATGTGTGGTTCGGTGGGTGGGTAGTTGCGAGTGTGCGTGGAACTGTGTGTGTGTGTTTGTGTGTTTGTATGTAATAGAGCTCCAATTTCTGTCATTAATCCGGTCATGAGAGGAAGGAAAATATAAGAAAGTACCAAAATTGAACACATTTTTCTCATGGGAATTAACCAAAAGATTATTTAATACGTTTCCAACCCAACATTTTGCCTTTCTGTTCTTCAACACACAAACATAAACACACACACACATACATACATACATACATACATACATACATACATACATACATACATACACACATACATAAACACATACATACATACATACATACATACATACATACATACATACATACATACATACATACATACATACATACATACATACATACATACATACATACATACATACATACATACATACATACATACATACATACATACATACATACATACATACATACATACATACATACATACATACATACATACATACATACATACATACATACATACATACATACATACATACATACATACATACATACATACATACATACATACATACATACATACATACATACATACATACATACATACATACATACATACATACATACATACATACATACATACATACATACATACATACATACATACATACATACATACATACATACATACATACATACATACATACATACATACATACATACATACATACATACATACATACATACATACATACATACATACATACATACATACATACATACATACATACATACATACATACATACATACATACATACATACATACATACATACATACATACATACATACATACTTACATACATACATACATACATACATACACACACACACACACACACACACACACACACACACACACACACACACACACACACACACACATACATACATACATACATACATACATACATACATACATACATACATACATACATACATACATACATACATACATACATACATACATACATACATACATACATACATACATACATACATACATACATACATACATACATACATACATACATACATACATACATACATACATACATACATACATACATACATACATACATACATACATACATACATACATACATACATACATACATACATACATACATACATACATACATACATACATACATACATACATACATACATACATACATACATACATACATACATACATACATACATACATACATACATACATACATACATACATACATACATACATACATACATACATACATACATACATACATACATACATACATACATACATACATACATACATACATACATACATACATACATACATACATACATACATACATACATACATACATACATACATACATACATACATACATACATACATACATACATACATACATACATACATACATACATACATACATACATACATACATACATACATACATACATACATACATACATACATACATACATACATACATACATACATACATACATACATACATACATACATACATACATACATACATACATACATACATACATACATACATACATACATACATACATACATACATACATACATACATACATACATACATACATACATACATACATACATACATACATACATACATACATACATACATACATACATACATACATACATACATACATACATACATACATACATACATACATACATACATACATACATACATACATACATACATACATACATACATACATACATACATACATACATACATACATACATACATACATACATACATACATACATACATACATACATACATACATACATACATACATACATACATACATACATACATACATACATACATACATACATACATACATACATACATACATACATACATACATACATACATACATACATACATACATACATACATACATACATACATACATACATACATACATACATACATACATACATACATACATACATACATACATACATACATACATACATACATACATACATACATACATACATACATACATACATACATACATACATACATACATACATACATACATACATACATACATACATACATACATACATACATACATACATACATACATACATACATACATACATACATACATACAGACAGACATACAAACAGACATACAGACAGACATACAAACAGACATACAGACAGACATACAGACAGACATACAGACAGACATACAGACAGACATACAGACATACAGACATACATACATACATACATACATACATACAGACATACAGACATACATACATACATACATACATACATACATACATACATACATACATACATACATACATACATACATACATACATACATACATACATACATACATACATACATACATACATACATACATACATACATACATACATACATACATACATACATACATACATACATACATACATACATACATACATACATACATACATACATACATACATACATACATACATACATACATACATACATACATACATACATACATACATACATACATACATACTTACATACATACATACATACATACATACATACATACATACATACATACATACATACATACATACATACATACATACATACATACATACATACATACATACATACATACATACATACATACATACATACATACATACATACATACATACATACATACATACATACATACAGACATACAGACATACAGACATACAGACATACAGACATACAGACAGACATACAAACAGACATACAGACAGACATACAAACAGACATACAGACAGACATACAGACAGACATACAGACAGACATACAGACAGACATACAGACATACAGACATACATACATACATACATACATACATACAGACATACAGACATACATACATACATACATACATACATACATACATACATACATACATACATACATACATACATACATACATACATACATACATACATACATACATACATACATACATACATACATACATACATACATACATACATACATACATACATACATACATACATACATACATACATACATACATACATACATACATACATACATACATACATACATACATACATACATACATACATACATACATACATACATATGTGTGTGCATGTGTGTGTGTTTGTGTGTGGGAAAAAAGGGAAGGTTTTTTTTTTGGTGTTATGCACTTTTTGGGGGATTTTCCTAAGCACTTATAGAGACACTTTGAAATAACGACTGTCAAGCTTGACGGAAAGAGAGCTAGCGGTAAGCAAAGAGATAAACACCTGGACAGTTTAGTCACATAAATGGATCGAGATAGGTACACTGACTTCATCGTGCAATATGACGTCATGACAGACTGCGCCTAATTTCACAACACTTGATGATGATGATGACAGCGGGTTTTAAAGACTTTTTGTAGTAATTACCGATACCTATTTTCGAGAAAAACTGTATGTGTTTATGTGCACACACACACACAAACACACACACACACACACACACACACACACACACACACACACATATATATATATAAAACGCATTTTATAATATTGTTAATATATCATTGTGTTGTTTTGTTTCTGATTCAGAAGATAATAAAAACATAATATGTAATGATAATAAGCATCTTTAGCCTCTCAAACAAGGCTTACAGCTTTTGAGTCTAACCTTTTAGGTGAATAATGAAGGTATTTCCCATCCCCCCAATCCTTCCTTATTTTTTTTTTTCAGAGTTTTCAGTGGCAACATTCGCGTTACACGGACTTAGAATGGGTATAAAGTCTCGGATATGCAATGTTTTCTTCTTGGCTACTGAACGATGTGGTAGGAATATTTGCTTTCTACAAGTAGACATTTAAAGGAGTATTTTAATTAGTAAATGTCGGTGGAAGATACGATATTCGATGAAGACATTTATGAATGGATGCGTGAAATTGGAATGCAATGAAAATCCAATAAGAAATAATGTATGAGAGGAAAGGAACGACGTGTGTTTAACCAGTGAGCTATCAGTACTGTCAGCATCTACACATTAGAAACATTTGCTGTGGGAGACGAGGCCTCTGTAAGTGTGTTCGATATGCTATGATGTCAATTCTTAACTCTCTGAGTAATAGTCCCAGGAGGTTTAGCAACAGAGGCCCAAGGGGTAGTCATCTTGCGTTCATTGAGGACCTAGTCGGGAACTTTTGAACGTACGATGCGTTCCTTGGGACTCAAAGAGTTGAGTCAGCGTAATGCCAGGCTTAGATCCCAGCTGCGGACGGTTTGTCTTGCGCTGGTTTTCGACAATGAAACAGAGAGCTAACCGTTCATTGAGCAATGGCAATCTACTTAACGTAAAATGTGCCTAGACAAACTACAACAGCCAAAAAATGCTGGGGGTTGGTTCTGCAACGTCCTGTAAAGTATATGCAACCAACTTTTAAATTAGAGTTCATCAATATAGATAAGTTCCTTATAAATCGTACATGCTACAAATTGAAAGTATTCGGTATAATGGATTATAAACGTTGCTTTGCACTTGCACTTAGTATTTAACGTACCCTGCTCCTCTTTGAGTAAATTAAAGTAATTTCAATAATGTTTATTGTTTAGCAATATTACTACTCTATACTGTAATCTTCAACTACACAGATACCAACAAGAGAAGGTAATAATATATCGAGGACTCTCCGTATGCGTTCAGGGGCCTCATTGTGGGGGAAAACAGAATACACCCACTGACTTTCAACTAGCATATCGTAGGTGTCGACTTACGTGGGGTATCCTTCGAAGTCGGGGTACATCTGTTCAAGAAGCAAGGAACCAAGAGTCTGCATACAAATAAACCAGATTTATAAAACGTATGTACACATAACATTCAGGTTCTGGAACAAGACTAAAATGTGGAGATAAACGAAAAACCAGAACTTCCACTTGAGTTAAAAGCCAATGAACAGAGAAGAAGGAGAAGAATGTATCGAGAACAGAAGAATAGATCGTCAGAAAATACACATTTGACGTATAGTGCAAACGTTGGCCTAACGCTGCTAAATCAAGCTATGTATATTAGATTAAAACATTTTCCTGTTATTGAATTATCTCAGAATGGGAGAGAAAAGGAAGTTGCGATTGGCTTTTGTCCAAAGTAAAATTGGAAATATTTCAGGTTATGTAAGCAAGAATTCTTATATATATATATATATATATATATATATATATATATATATATATATATATATATATATATATATATATATATATATATATATATATATATATAGCTACTGGGAATTGAAATCTACGATGCGTAAACCAGAAAATGTAATTTGTTTGTGGCCTGAAAAATCTCAAGGAAAGAGATGCCAAATTACAATGAAAGGGAAAGTTATAAACACAGAAGAAAATTGTATGTGCTGTTTTTGTTGAGTGGTTGCACGAAGACAAATTAAAGAACCGTTGTTTCCACACTGAAGTTTGGCTATGTGTGATCTACAATACTGACTGGCTGTCCTTTGGTTGTACACAAAGAGATTGCTGCCCGTCCATCTCCTAAGGTGAATACCCTTCTTGTATAGCTACCTACTATTTACTGCTATCAATGCGTGAAGAGAAACCGCAGCAGTTATTTCAGAATAATCTTTCGAAGCACAAGAAACTTGGAGTTGGACCACCCGTCAGTCCTACACTGTATTAGTTATTCTTTTCACCATAGACTACTGTAAAACTTTTGAGTTTAAATCTACATTATCTCTCTCTCTCTCTCTCTATATATATATATATATATATATATATATATATATATATATATATATATATATATATATATATATATATATATATATGGACCTGTTCACGTTACCAGGCCCAGGATTAGAGTAACTTCACTTGCCATTCACGCCTCCTTAGGTCACTAGACCTCTCCTTTGTTGCGGGGGTGTTATGGTATGGCTTACTTTGGCGTTCGATCGGCGTATGTAATGTTTGTGGGAGGTTCTGTTTTGAGTCTACGTGGCGCCTATGTATAAGTAAGAAGTACTGCAGGGAAAAGCGCCGCATCCACGACGATTCTTAACTATAAGAGGTCGGCCTCTACATCGTTTTCCAGAAACTGCATCCTTTATCACTATTCTCTCCAGACCACCATGGTGCTTGAGATGTCTAAAATACCACAACTCTCGGCACAGGATGCTGTTTACGAGCTAGTTTTCCCTTGATTTTTCTGTCCACGGTATTCTGAGATACTATTCTGTAACAATTCAGCTCAAAAGCTTCGACTTTCTTCTTCAAAGACTAAGTGCGAGTCCACGACTCACATCCATAGGTTGCCACTGGAAAGACACATAATCTCGAAATTTTTATTTTAACTTGCTATGCTAAAGGTTCTTCGTGATGTTTAGCCTCCTAATTTAAAAAGCAAGTCTTTTTCTTACCTATTTTGTGCATTTGTCATTGTTGTTCATTACTGAGCATACATTTTCAACATCTGTGACATTTTCAATCTTTTTCTTACCGATGTCTTGTGTTGTATTCGCTGTGGACATTGTTTGAATTTTTTTTTTTTTTTTTTTTTTTTTTTTTTTTTTTTTTTAGATTCATAAATAAATTCGTTTCTTCACTTTGCTTCTTTTACATTAACTGCTGATTATTGTTCATGATAAAGAGATTTCATTGGATGTGCTAAGCGTGTTGGAAATCCCATGCGTTTCAGAAAATGCCAGTTTGTGACGTTGAAAACAGTCAAATGGCCTTGCCGTAATCTATGAACCATGTATGGAGATCTATCTTATACTCGCTGCGTTTCTTAAAAATGATCCTCATGTTCAAAATGTTCCATTGTTCATATACTACGTCTACAAACCTGCTAGTGCTTCTTGTAATTCAGATTCTAGTTTCTTTTCAGTCCTCTCCAAAATGATTTTCAGAGGTGCGTTTCCATCGTCCACCGCGAGGAGGCACAACTGGAATTTTCCCATTCATTGGGACATTTGAAGATTACTGCCAAAAACATTTTGTGCTTACCTTACTTTTTTTACTTGTTCAACAAAACTGCTATCCAATTTCAAGAATGAACATGCCTTCTCTGTTCAATTATGTATCAGGTAGTCTTTATTTAGAACATTAAATTTATATACTTTAGATTGTTTTAATCATTTTGTATGACATGTCAAATTTCTCAACAACAAAAAATCGGGAAAACAGCAGATGGAAACATTGATCCGATTAAAATATTTTGTTCAACGTTCATATTATAAACTAAATTATAGTCAAAATGTTTGTCACTTAGATATTAATCATAATATCAAGACTTTTGTCACCATCTGACAGAGCTTTATCAACGACACAGTAGTATGAACAGTTCTAGACCTTTTTCCTTATCATTTAGTATGGAAAAAATACGTACAAATTGTATTCCATATAAAAAAAATTTTGAAAATCAGAAAATGATGCACTGCCTAAAATGAACTTCGCAAACGAAAAGACTTTCTGTTGTTAATCCTAATTTTTCCAAAACTTGTTCATAAAAGTTTTTTTCCCTCGCAAACAGAACAAAATTAGCGTATCTCTATCATATATTCGGCAATTTGTCCATTAGTGCTACATTTATTCGCCAGTGTACTGGCGATGCGTCTTCAAAGAGTTTAAACAGTGGTTTTTGATGGAGTCCAAATTTGCATTCCCGCTGTGGTCACTTACTTTTTTTGTTGTTGAGTATATTCAATTTAACACTTACCATACACCATCTCAGAAGATCAGATACAAGAGCAAGAGGACGGCCACACAAAAGGGGATCGACAACGTTAATGACATTTGCACACACCTCTTTAATCTTTAATAATTCAGATATAAGCTTATAAAGGATATTATACAAATACGACTACTCGGTTCCGGTTCCAGCTACATCGCAAACGGGTCACCTCATAATTGCTCAATTCCTTTTCCAGAAAAAACTGCCACAGGTAAAAAGTCAAACAAATACCAGACCCGGCAGAATCCAGCAGCTTTCACATGCATCAACTGCATTAGGCAGTCGCCAAAAGTACCACCACCTGCTGTCTGTCACTATAAATTCTATTCATAGTTAATGGAAGCTGTAGTGAAGACAAACCAGCATGTGCATATTTCATTGCTGCATAAGGCACACCGCACATTATGTATCAACCAGCCATTCGCCATTTTCTGAATGCGGTGTTTATGACGCACATTCACGAAAGCACAGAAAATCCCCATGGTATTTAACGCCGACACTACCGCACCTTGTCTGCATTTAACTAATAAACAGGGTGCTTGGTTGACCATGTTCTAAGTGCACTTGTATTCAGGGCGAGGCGAACACGCCTTCTGGAGGTGACAGGTTCAATTCCCCGCACGGTAACAAAAGCTCTCGATTTTTATGTTGTCTAGTGTGTTCTTCTTTCTACTTCTTTCTATGAGTGCCGATCAATACACTTTCTGTTGCTTGATTAATTCATGCATTTAACTAAGCAGCTCGCACATTGAACCGGCCTTCGACTTCACCTCGTTTATTGTCCCATCCATTTTCCCGCTAGTAATTGAAACCCATAAGCAAAAATGGCTAAGAGACATTAAGAGAGCTGTATGGCCTTTTACTGCTCTACTAGGATCGTGTACCATTCATTAGCGTGGTACGTATACAATAAGCGGACACTTCTGAAAGCAAATAATGAATATCTAAAAATGGTAGAAAAACAAACGAGACAGATTAAAACCTACACTAATTCTAAAAATTAAAGGCCCCAGACAGGTAATATATTTAGTGACAGCTGGCAAATCTATGGGGTGGAGCAAGAGAGAAATTGGCGATAATTAACGGGACTGCTCCATCGTATGAGTGCGACTGGACAAGAGGACTGACTAATCCAGGATTTGGGTGAAATGTGATGACAAACCACAACCGTTTCCGTTAATCGGCAGTGCACATGATGATGATGACGACCACAACAACTACCATAATGGTGCTGATGATGATAATGATGATGATAATGAAGACGACAACGATGATAAGAATGTTACTAATAGCAGAATTAGCTCACAACTTTACATCTGGTATAGTAACATATCTAGGTTAGCTCACCAGGTGATTTCTTCTTTTTCGTCTTCTTAGCGTTCAGCGGCTGTAAACTCCTGCAGAAGATTCTGGTTGCTTTTTCAGTTCTGGATGTTAGGCTTGTTCCAGACCTGAGTGTTGCGCGCAGATCCGTTTTACAGATTTGACTTATTTGTATGCAACCTGTTGGTCCCTTGCCTTTCAGGCAGATGTAACCTGACTTCCAAACTCCCCGATTATTCGACGTTTACGACATGCTTGTTGGGGAGGCAGTGGGTCATATCTTATTTTTCACATAATGGGGCCCTGGAAAAACCCCCCCCCCCCCCCCCCCCCCCCCCCCGGGTATTTGAGACATGCGATTTCTTCTATGAGGATGTGCCAGTTCGGTTACGTCACCAACTTTGTACAACAAAAATATTTCTTCTTCTTTGCTTTCATTGTCTGTAAACTGAGGCGGAAAGTTTTAGTTCTTCGTCCACTTCTGTTTTGCCTGCACATCTGTTTTACAGATCTGGCTTCTTTGTTTGCTTATTGTTGGTTTCTAGCCTCCTAGACAGATACACTCTTACTTCGACGGAAACATCCCTAATTAGTGACCTTTTCAGAAATGTTCGGGTGCAGTATGTGTGGCTTTTCTCCCACTCCAACACCACCCCACCCCATCTACAATAGGGCTTTGGAACCCACACGATGAGAGATGATGATTAAGTTAGCCATGATGATAACTATGTTCCTCATAGCACAATTACCCTATAGGCCTGCATCTTGAGAAGTAATATGTCTAGGTTAGTTAACATAGATGTCACAGACAACACAATTTATTTCATTGTGACGTACAGGAATATTAACGCAAATAGCGGATGACGCGCATAAATACCGCTTGACAGACGGGTTTTGAAATGAAGCACAAAACACACACACACACACACACACACACATATATATATATATATATATATATAAATATATATATATATTATGTGTTTGTGAGTGCGTGTGTGTGTGTATGTGTGTGTGTGCGTAGTTTCCATTCTCTCCCTCGGGCCTTCTAATCGCATTTTTTTTAATTTAGTATAGTTAGGTGCTTCTTCTTCAGCATTCCCAGCCCTTTGTGTTTACTGCTGCAGACAACACCTACCTCCATTAGTTTCGGTGACCGGTCCTCTTTCTTGTTGTTGACTTCAATTGTTTAGAGGTTAGCGCGTAAATGAACTGTCCATTGATTTCTTTGTATGCCTAGTGGTCTATGGCCACTCATGTGCCATGTTTACAGTTTGATATTCTTTCAAAATACCAAAGCCATTTCAATCTATTAGCTTTTGTGATGTCAGTGATCAATAGTGATTTAAATAGATTATAAATTTTATTGTTGCTTCTCACTCTCCATCCCTTGCTGTTTATATTCTTGCTGGGTCCAAAAATTCATATTAAGACTGTCTTTAAATCGTGTACTACGGCTTCATCTTGTGTAATTGTGCTCCAAACAATTGATCTTGTCAGCGTTTTCTAAATTTCAATCTTGATGTAAGGAGACAAAGACTTTAAATTTAGCAGATTTTGAAGGGCATAGTATATTTTATTTTTGGGTTGTACTATATATTTCTTCTCTTTAGAATGTTAGAAAAATCGAAATTTGCACGCAAGTACTTTTATGTTTCCATTCGTTTGGTTTTTCATGTTATCGCTGGGTATGTGGCCAGAGTTATTTTCCGTTCCCTGTCTTGTTATTTGCAACAGTTTAGTTACCTGGTTGAATTTATACCCCCCTCTGCCCCCCCCCCCTACATTTTTATTTTTATTTTAAACCTAAGTAAACTTAATGTTCCTCTTCATGTCAGTGGGGTGTCAGTCACGGAGTGCTAGACTCGCATATATATATATATATATATATATATATATATAATATATATATATATATATATATATATATATATATATATATATATATATATATATATCTGAGCACCTATGGGACATGTCCGGAGTGCAATGAGGATAAACCCAGCTAACTAACTAATATATATATATATATATATATATATATATATATATATATATATATATATATATATATATATATATATATATATATAAAATCGGCACTCCGTGAGTGTGAAACCGCGGTGGTGTAGATGCTAGACGCTCCCTTAACAGCTCGAAGGTCTTCACATCAAATCCACATCCGGATGGATGTTTTTCAGAAATAACCTTGGCTCCCAAACTAAAATGGGAGCCAGGTAAAGTGCAGCGAAGTAGCTGCGGCCGGCGTCATGTGACGACATCATCCACCAGAGTGACGTTTTAGTCAATGAAAATGTTAGTCTAGCAGCATATGCCCTTTGTGCCAATAGTGTGAAAAGGGTCGTTTACACTGAGTTTTGTATTTACTTGTTGTGGTCAAATAACACCGGCCGTTATTACTTTCTAAGTGTTTCCCTGGTACCAGCACTAGTGTGGGTCAAACTGAGAGCCAAATTTAAAGAGGTTCTTAATATACAAGTGGCGCATCGGGTATGTGAAATTAGACTCGAATTTTGTCGTTAACACCAAGCCGGCTTCCCCTACTTCTGAGGTCATGGGTTAAAAAACCAGGTTTGAGCGGATTTGAACCCACGAACCTCGGATCTACAGCTAGGTGTCTAGTAGCTCTACCACGACAGCTCGGCAGCCGAGATTAATTATATTTTGTTTTTAATCTGCCTGGTAGTGATTCAAACCTAAAACATTCGGCCAACAACGTCCAGCTATTGCCCTACCATGGCTGCAAAAAAATAATAATGTCCCCAAATAGGCATCACTTCTGTGTCGTCTGCTCATGTATGGTTTCTTCCTTGTTGTTGTTTATGTTGATACGTGAGTTCTAGGTTATTTATTTGTTTTCTTGTTACATTTGGAAGCTAAGTACAAACATACGAGGTCATATTTGTGCTGTAATGACGTCCATACATACACGTAATTCAAATGTTGACAAAAACAGAATTCGACATTACTTATCGTTGTCGCTGGTACATTGAAGTTTAGCCACCTTGTGCTACCCCGCCCTCTGGCCCCAACCACGTAATATATTGCGAGTAGAAATCCAAACAACCATATGTGAACGTTCTCTTCAAGCATTTATTCATATATAAATTATTATTATTTCATGCAATACATTGGTGTAATTTGTCTGAGCGCCAATGCTCATTAGGGGATAAGGGTAGAAATGGTGTAACGAGGAAAGATCGACTTAGTAACGATTATATCAGCAGAGTCGGCACAGAACCAATACTGAACTCCATAGGCAGACTACAAATCAAATGGTTCGTCCATGTAACCATATTGGCATCAGACAGGGCACCACAGAGAGCAATGCTATCAGATGCAAAATAGTAACAGATCCAGAGGTCGACCACGCAGAATATCGACCGCAGAAATGTCAGAAACACTGAAAAGTACTTTATACGAAGTGAACAGAAGGTTCCATTCCAGAGACCTCTTTTTGTCATGACGCAGCGAGGCATTTCGGGAGTGTAGAAAAGAAGAGGAAGAAGAGAAAAAGAAGATGTCTGACTTGGGAAAAAGAATTATTTGGCCCCTCCTTTTCGCTTTTCCTTCCAGGACAATTAATAGAACTGCAGTCAACAAAGAAAAGTTCACGCCTTGATTCTGAAGAATTCTACTGACTGCATTGGCACCGTTCCGTCTTTCCAGACGATAGTGTTTTATCATGAGGTATGGAACTCAGAGCTCTTGGCGATGACGAGTGTTACTCGCTAGACCCACGGTGTTAAGACAAGTCTTTTACAAATATAGCAGGGGATATCAGGAACGTTGTTGTCAACATTTATGTTAGGCGTGTTTGTTTTCAGAGGCTCAGCTCTCATCCTTTCTGCAATCATTTCTTCCTTTATTCTCTTTCTCTTCCTGAAGTTCCCCCTCAACACAACACGGTCCATGGCTTTGGTTCACACGAGTCCACCACAGTACCTGTGCCATTCATGTCCCACTTGCACAAATCTTTATACTTTAGTAGAGGTGGCCTCGGCATCTTCGGCCTATCTTCAGCTCACCATACAGGATGACCTTAGGGACTCTCCCACCCTCCATTATCGAGGTGTGACTCATCCATCTGAGCCTTCGTTGACTCAGCATTGACAAAAAAACTGTTGTACTGCCTGCTGTTTCCAATGCCTCAGTGTTTGCGATTTGTCCTGCCACTTAATGTCAAGTATTCTTTTCAGGCATCGCATGTGAAAGCTATTTAGCCGTTTCTCCTGGTCGACCAAGTAAACTGCCATAAAGTGGAGTGCTGATAGACACGTGTTTGGTTTTAATAGTGAGTATTCTGTTCCCTCAAACTCTTTTTATTGATCTGCTCATTGTTCTTGCTGACTTGTTGAGTTCTTGGTCCAACGATAGTTTGTTATTCACTGTGGATCCCAGATAGTCGAAATGGCCTTCTGTCTCCAGTTCTTCACTATCAATGTAGACTGCATGTCTGTCATTAACGTTTGCACTATAACCTTTGTCTTCTTTTTCTTGATTGTTAGTCCAGATGACAGCACGCATCAACACATGCAGACAGTAAACATACAGCTCCCTTCTGAGTGGGTGATACAGTTTCGCGACCTCCGTGAAAGTGGATTCAAGACATTTAAGAAGCATAGGCAATGAAAGCAAATAGGGCTGAAGAATTGGCTAGATAAATAGAGACTTCCAAGAGTTCCGTGACGAGAGTAACGTTCTGTAAAGGACCTGTTGATTGATGTTGATGATGATGATGATGATGACTGTGATGATGACGATAACGATGATGATGTCAGGAGATAGAATAGTATGCATATACAAGACTAGCAACCCCACACAGAATGAAAGATAAGAAGTTCTTGTTTAGATTTGCCACAAGAGACAAAGCATCTATGGCTTTTCTTAGATTACTAAGATATCGATTCTTAACAACAAGGCTAAGTAGACTTCACCGTCATGTTATGTATTGGGCTTTTTTTAACCTAATTCTCTCTCTCTCTCTCTCTCTCTCTCTCTCTCTCTCTCTCTCTCTCTCTCTCTCTCTCTCTCTCTCTCTGTTGCATGTCAGTTCCCCTATTATATATAGTTTACATTATTTGTTTTCTGTGTTTTCGGCTTCCTTGTTAATTTATGATTTCGTTAACTTCATTTACAATTTCCTGGACAATAATAGTGCAAATTGTGTTTAAAAATAAAACAAGCTTTCTCCGCATGTGTCTGTTAACGGTGTGATGCCATTGGCCGAATGCACAAACTACATTTATTGTCCTGTCGATTTGATTAACAACAATGAATCCACTGTACGCTTTTTAGCATCGTAACAATTTAGTTTTTATTATTCTGTTATGTGGAAGACAATTTCCTTTTTAATTCACATGTTATGATATTCATGTGATGTTTCAGCGATGGAAAAATTAGTTTATTATGTTAGCTTAGTTATGCGTAATGTGTTCAGAATCAAACACGTGATCTTTACTTTCCTTGACATTTCTTCGTATGTTAGGTCTGCATGAAAGCTTCTGTCGGTTACAAAAAGCCTACATCGACACGGGTTTGATCCTAGGAGCTCCACTGCGATCTCTGCTGCCTTGCTAACGGATTCCTATGTCCGTATTCACTGGTGGTGTAAGACGAGGGAGCCAGCGTGGTGCAGCGGCTAGGCGCTCACCTGCGGATCCGAATGTCCTGGGTTCAGGTCCTGACAAATCGCCAATTTGTTATAATTAACTTCGGCTCCAGGTCAACCTAGCTTTATATGGATAAGTAAAGTCCTGGGGGGGGGGGGGGGGGTAAAGGCGGCCGGAGTGATGTTGACCACATCATCCAAAGGGTGGATAGGTCTATAAAATTTAGGAATTGCTAAATCAGAGTGGCCGTGGTGTAGTGGTTAGACTCTCGCATGCTGATCGAAAGATGGTTGGTTTGGGTCCTGACAGAACCAAACCTATTTTAAAAAATGACCCTGGTTCACAGTTCAGCCCAGCCTGAAGTGGATACCAGGAGCAGTCCTAAGAAGTAAAGACGGCCGGCGTGATTATGACCACATCACAAACCAAATGCTGATTGGTCTTTAAAATATTGTTCCAGCCATTTATGTTCAACAAACGTTAAAACCCGGAATATTGTCCTTTTTTAACATTTTTCTAAGATGTAAGGATTGTGCGCATAGAGATTTATTAAGGCCGCTTGGCTGCTGCTGTCGACACGAACTGTGCACGTTATAATTTGTATTTTACCATCGAATTAACAAAATCTCCATCCTTGGCTAAGGATCAAAATGAGTCTCCAGCAAGAGAACCTAGTGTTCCAAACATTTGGCGAGCCAGGGACACTTCAGAGTTGTTAAATGTCATTCACGTAAAACTAAGAGCTGAAAATAGCTGGATATTAAATTATATCACAACCCAGCTTTAACTATCATGGACTGGCGAACTGATTCCTGACAAGATCGGTGTAGTTAAGGCTTCTTTGTGAACACATTAACAATAAAAGAAAGTGAGCCTTCTTCACACTGGACTAGGGTTGGAAGATTTTTGTAATTAAAAAAGGGATGGCGACTCGGTATTTGTGTATAACAAATTTTTTACAACTAGCAGGCTACAAAATATACATACCCAACATACTATAAAGCTTAGCACATAACATAGAAAAAGCAACTATGCTTCTGTATTACACAGGCATAATGCACATTTAAAGAACACAACAATATTAAATTCCTGTAACACTTTTACGTGTTTGTAGAAAGCAGAAAATAATATCTAGGATACATTTGTAGAACATATAAATATAAAATACTAAATAATAATTACTATCAAGGGCTGGGTTTTCAAATTCAGTTAATTGTACATTCGTAAACTTTTACTAAGTTTAAATAGCCGAACATCAGCGTTTGCAACTGCATACAATTCTAACAGGATATGTTTTTATATTCTACAATCGCCTCGAGTTCTGCAGTGAGTAAAAGCTGTTTATATTCATTGTAATTCTCACCTTACCTTTCTTGAAAGAAAATATTCACACAGAAAAGCATTTGAGCAAGTGTTGGTAAAAGATATATCTGTCACTTCGGAAATATTTGGTACATCATGCTCAGAGTCAAGAATTGACATCACAGCACTCAGGACATTCCCATGCATGCTCTGTCCTCATCTTCAGCAGCCAGCGCAGATTTTAAATACTGATGGTACAGGTAAAAATCTGAGTAAAAGTCCGTCTTGCCTTTCCTCTGAGTGTAGTGAGCCGGCCAGACCTTCTGGTTATACCCAGGTGCCTTATTCTCTCCAGGCCATAATAATCTTCTTTCTCTACTGATTCCGTTGCATGTTCTCAAAAGGCCTTGACCACATCTGCCTTATCATGTATCAATTCCCCACCCAGTGGAGCGGATCCAGCCAATCTGTCTGTTCATTACCCACCACGCTGGCGAAATCCAAAGTATTCTCACCACCCGTGATCTTTCCAGTACAGCTAGCCACTCTGCTCGAAGCATCCCTGTCCTCACCCTTTTCAGCATGCTTTCAGTTTGTTACAATTACGACATGTGTATGCATCTTGTTCTCTAGCCACCGGAGAGCTGCAGTTACCGCCTCCACCTCCATTCTCATGCTAGATGTTATGGTGTCATATGCTAGGCTGTCTTGCACTAAAGATTTTCCATTGGCTTTCGCTACGAACCCCCTAGGCACTTCTCTTTCCTCTCAACACTGAACCATCTGTATAGACAATCAGATCACCTTCGCGAGAATTGACATGAATCAACTGTTGGACTTACACCTCCGTAGCACCCACTGGCCACTCTCTGCACACCCGGCCTAATGTTATCACAACCCTTCACAGGTCATACGTTTCTGCTGGTACTCTGACCCACTCCTCTCCTCGCCCAATGTTATCCTTAGCATGACTAGGAACATGATACGCATTCATTGACTTCCAGCCATACAGCCGTATGAATATATATCGGAATTTCACGATCTGTGGAGGATAATGCAGATCAGAGTGAGTAGTAAGGAGGTATAAAAGTATTTTATAAAAACAAACCTTACGCCCTTGGAGAATCAGGAAAATGTAGCTGAAGCCTTCTTTTACTGATAAATTAGCACAGATTAGTTTATGTAGTTGATATCACACAACAAGCACTTTCCGTATTTGTCCTGATTATTACTTTGTGCTGCTACTTTGATCTTTGGGCCAAGGTCCCACCTGGTGCGTACTGGAAACCCAGTGTCTTCAATGGACCAGAGGATGTGACCCAAAGGTACGCCAAGGAATCAAGAGATCGGATTCAAACACATGGTCCCTTAACGGACTAAAGACTGGTTCAAAGGTCCCACAAAAAACTAAAGGATCAGACCCAAACACAAGGGGCTAGATGATCTGACCTAAAGGTCACCCTAGAGACTAGAGGTTTTGACACAACAACAGGGTGACCGAGAGGATCTGAACCAAACACAACGTCCTCTAGAGAACCAGAGGATCTGACATAAACATCATAAGTGTATGCCCAATTTCTTTATTGTGGTCAACTGCAAATGAATAACAACATAATTGCAATTATTGGCTGCACAGACAACAATGTGTTTAGAGATTTTAAGATCCCCCCTCCCCCATTCTTGCTACATACATCCAGTTTTAACATATGGTTGTGAGTCCGGGACAATTGGTAGGCAGACAAAACAATTTCTTGAGGAATCAGAGATGTAGTTTTACTGAAGAATATTTTAAATACATTGGACAGTCAAAAAAATAAAAAAACAACCAAAAGGTTTTGAAATAGGCGGGAGCCCGAAGACAACTAATCACAGACATCAGAAGGAGACAGTCATCATTTTTCGGCCATGTTATGAGAAGAGGGAAAATGGAACATGTAGTGTCCACTGGAAAGATTTGTGGAAGGAGGTATAGAGGAAGACAACGAGAGAAGATTTTTGACAGTATTGTTGCATGGCATGGAGGTATGTCAGCACGCAACCTAATTAATACACACTGCATGAGATCACAGATTGTGAAGAGGCATGATCGCCCACGCCAGTCGACAGGGCACCTGATGAGGATGATAGTTGTGATCGCTGAAAGCGATAAACTATGTCGTCAGCATATCGCAGATTGTTAGCAGTATGCCCACTAAGTGCTATTCCTGACATAGTAAGTAAGCAAAGATCCCTTTTCACGCCTTTTAGAGCTCCCATATTTTTTACAGATCATTCGGCACTAAGGGGGTAATGTGGTCAGCATTACTCCGACCGTCTTTAGCTCTCCAGGACATACATCCTGATACCCATTTTAGGCTGGGTCGACTTGCGGCGCCCTGTACCACGATAAAAATCAACGCAGCCAGCAGTCGGTTTCGATCGCGGTACGTTGGAATTACAAGTCGGACTCGCAACGCCTAAGCCACGGACGCCACTCCTGGCTTACCATGTATGGATCTAATTATTATGTATCTGTAAACATTAAATAAATCGGGTGATAGTGCACATTCCTGTCTAACGCCCTGTTTAATATTTTTGAAAAGTTGCAACTTCGTTGTCAATTCTCATGGATGCTTCTTGTTGCTATTATGTAGTTTTGTTTTGTTTTTCTTTTTTTTTTAATTCTCACATCTTTACAATCACTGTTTAGAGTTTCTAAAATTATAATAATTTCTTCATGTTTAACTTTATAAAATGTTTTAGAGTAATCAGTAAAGCACAAATACAGATCTCTATTCATGCCAATAATTTTTTTTCATATTGTGTTCTAAAGATAAATATGGCGTTGTTTGTGCCTTTACCTTCAATAAAACCACACTGATCTTCTCCAATTTCTGGTTCAATTGTGCACCTTGTTTTTCTCATGATAATTCTCATTATTATTTTAGTTGCATGACTCATTAAACTAACTGGTCGGTGTTCTCCACATTCTACTGAACCAAGTGTTTTGGTCATCATCATCATTATCATAAACCTCTTCTGCCGTTAAGCGGCGTGGGGAGGAATAATTTGCGATCCGGTGCACGCTGGTTGCCACTGGCTATTGTCATGACGTTAAGGCGTAGATTGTCTTTAATGTTGTCGATCCATGTGTGTTTTTGGTAAAGGTATGAAAAGAGATTTCAAAAAGTAATCAGTTATGTGTCCACTATAATAAATATTATTGAATAATTTTGTCAAAACTACTAAACCCAGTTTACCAGCAGCTTTTAATTCTTCAATCGTGATGTTATCTGCTCTTTTGTTTTATATACTCTGTCCATCTTTTGATTACCTTCTCTATGTACATTAGTATTTCACCTTTTTTTTCAAACAATTACTTGTATATTTTCTAAAATGTTATAGTTCTTGTATTCTTGTATACATGTCTTGTGTGTTCTCTCTTTGTTCTTCCATTTATTTGCACTTATTATTTAGCCATACTTCTTTCGCTGCATTACTTTTGTGCACAACCTCTCTATGTATTACTGTATATTCATCTTAGAAGTGTTCATTTTTTCTTCTAATTTCCATCACATGTAACAAAATTCTTTGTCATCAATTTTTTCTTTGCCGTCTTCTTTACTTCTATTAATATTTCTTTTATTGTTTGTTGTGATGACTCTTTGCATTTGCATTTGTTCGTCTTTACTGCTTATCTTTTCAGTAGCATTGTTTCTTTTTTGAACAGTAATGGTGGATCTCTAAATCATTTCTTGATTTGATGCAAGCATTGCTAAATCTAGCTTGGTATTTCTTGGAGCCCTTTTTAATTTCTTTAGCTTTATCTTTAGTTTTCCAATGACTGGCACATGGTCACTATTACAGTCTGCACCTGGTCTTGTTTTTACTGACAGATAGGTAGGTATGTTGTACCCCACCAGGACATCACACAGGCGATAAACAATTGGTGACACAAAGTTCAGCCGTTAGCCTATATTCAAGGACCGGCTATATTCAGGGCTCCTGGAAAAAGCCAGAGTGGGGCTTCAAAATAACTAAAAATTGCATTCCACAAGGGGGTGACGATAGATTAGAACTACTTTTTACTGACAGCAAAGTGTTTCCGAATCGATTGTTTATAAGTATGTAATCAATCTGGTTCGAAAATTTTTTTCCAGTGCTTTATCAAATCAACAGACGTCTAGGATGTTGCTTAAAGTGAGCATTTCCAATTATCATTTTGTGTCCCAGCCTATTCAACCAGTTTATTTTTCCTCTCTCATCTCTCTCCCCAAGACCACCTCTACGTGTAATATCTTCATCCTCCTCTTGCTCAACCTTTGCATTAAAGTCACCTAGCACGTCAGTTGTTTCTCTTGTTTTACACTACGCTAAGGCTATGTTTAGTGTTTTATAAAAATCATTGCTTTCTTCCTTCGAACTGTCTGCCGTTGGTGCGTAGATCTGTATAATATTCACATCTACTATTTTACCCCTAATTTGACTAATAGTATCCGGTCTATTGTAGTCATGTATCCTTTTACTGTTTTTGCTCTGTCTTTATCCAAAATTAGGCTGACACCCCTTACATGTTTTTTCTACCTGAGTAAATTATTCGAAAGTAATTTGACAACATAAGTAAGTAAGTAAGTAAATTTTACCCCAACAGGACATCACACAAATCGATAAACACCCGGGGACGCAAAGTGTCACCATGCGGATTAGGATCACCCATGGAGAGGTCCCTGAAACCGAGTTTAATTTTAAGGCTAAATTGCAGCCCAGAGTAGGGCTTCGAAATAACGTAAACCGCCTACCGGCCATATTGAGTACCATCATTTAACCGTTGCAAATACGAAAGACATTCCACGTGAAAAACACAGCTCACAGGGTTGCACCAAGAGCTAAAGTCAGAAGCTAAGGCAGCAAAACCGCAGACCACCGTCCATATGTGAAATCTGCATAGGTAAATCGCTGTGTGAGGCAAAAAATTAGTTTAAAGCTCACGTTATACTATGTACAGTCATTCATTTTAGACCGGACGTCCATCAACATATCTAATTAAACCACAAGAGAGTGGTGTAACATAATTAAAGGATTTCCCAATGTTTCTCTTTGCCGGCTGTTTTAAATATGTTAATGGATGACATTACTTTTCCTCTTATTAGCATTAACCGACTTCAAGCTCTGGCTGAAAGTCTGATTGTTCGTCCATTTCTTGATTCTGATCCTAGAATTCGAGTTTTACATGCATATCCGTTTTACTGATCTGGCTTATATTTATGCAAACTGTTGATTCCTGGCCTTCCTGGCAGATGCATTTAGACTTCGAAGGAACAACCCTAATTAGTCGACTTTTACGACAAGCTTTTAACTGGGCAGTCGGTCAATTCCCCTCCCCCCCCCCCCCACTCTCGCCCCACAACCCTAAATGGGGTCCCGAAACCCACACAAGAATATTGCAATATTCTGAGGTAAAGAGTCCAAAACATTACAGTAGACTATATACTCCTGTATTTCAGTCCTCTTGTATTCTGTTACATTTTTCTGCCTATTGTGAAGGGTCTTGAACAGTGGTTTTCAAACTTCCTAACGCAGCAACCCTATAATACAGCTCCTCGTGTTGTGGCGACCACCAAACACACAATTATTTTCGTTACTACTTAATAACTTCAGTGAATATGTGTTTTCCGATGGTCTTAGGCGACCCTCGTTAAAGGGTCGTTCGACCCTAAAAAGGGTTGCGATCTACAGGTTGAGAACCGCTGGTCTATTTAGAAGCTTAGAGTTGTAAGAATCACTGACATAGCTAGTGCAGTTCGGTTAATGAAAATTGCTCAATGTCTTTTATCCAGGTTTCCTTATAAAAACAGTGTTGTCCTTGGGTGACGTGTTTCGTAGAGATTGTGACTCTAAAAACCAGTTCAAATCAGAGAATGTCAAGTCAGTAGCGTTTATTGATTGGGTGCTGGACCGTATCAAAGCCGTGACTCATCAGAACAAATAAACAACAGCAGAATTCATGGGATTTAGCTAGCTTTGTAAACATGCATTTAATCCTAGGCCTTTCTCTTGTTACATTTAAACACATTGATTAGATGGATTGTGTGTTTTAAAAATGTGCAGGCTGGCTTTTAATACAGTTGTTTTTGAAAGTCAAGGTTTCCCTGTGAATGTGTTGAACTTCAAAGTTAATTATTACTGAGTAAATAATGGACAAGGAATAGGAAGATTAGAAGTTAAAAGTGAAATCACTGAATCATTTAAATTTTGTTTGCATTTTTTTTTTTTTTTTTAGTATAGTGCAACGTTACAATGGTTGGTTAGCTGATGTGTTTATTAGTTGGTTAGTTTGTTGGCTGGCTAATTAGTTGTGTATATGTGTGTGAGGGGGTGATCGTGTGTATGTGGGTGCGTGTAGTGGGTGTGTGTATGTGGGCGCAGATTTTGCATACACTTTACAACTCAAGCTCATTATATGATCATAACCTGCAATGTTAGTAAAATACAACTGCTGTGCGAAAGATGGTTGACTGGAAGGGCCTAATGTAAGACAGGTCTGCTTGCCCAATTTGTGACCCTGTGAAAATAAATTTCGATCGTTCGTTGTTTGGCTCTTTTATTGTTTAGTTTCTTAGTCTCTTGCTTGCTTGGTTGCTTTGTTGATTAGTTGGTTGGTTGTTTGACAGATTGCTTGACTGGTTGATTGTTTCGTCCGTTGGTTAGTTGGTTGACTGGTCGGTTGATTAGTTGGTTAGTTGTTTTACTGGTTGGTTGTCTAATGGTCGGTTAGTTGATTGGTCGGTTGTTAATTGGTTGGTTGTTTGGTCGGTTAGTTGGTTGCTTGTTTGTTTAGTCGGTCGGGTGTTCAGAGAATTAGCCAATTGATCAGACAGTCGTCTATTTGGACGCTTAATTGATTGGTTGGTTGGTTGATTGATTGATTTATTGATTGACAGGTTGCTCATAGAATAGTGTGATTATGTTGTTAGTCGAACACGTTTATTATTTGGATGTTTTATGAGAGGGTTGGTTGATTAATTATTTGCTAAGTAGGCTGGTCGGTCGGTTGATCGGTGGGTCGGCTGTTCAGGTGGTCAATCATTCAGTTTGTTGCTTGGTGGGTCAGTTGGTAGACTGTGGTATGGCTATATTCACATCTGCATAAAGTAATCGCTACCTGATGTGTATGTGGTCTCCATCACGCTGTACGCATATACATACCATGTCGTATCCTGGCACCAGTTTAAGGCTTGGTCGACTTAGAACCGAGATCAGTTATCGAAATCCGGTCTCCAAGGCGGTTTGAAAAGAAGACCTTGCAGTCGGTAGACCGGGAGTACATTTCAGTATGGCACTAGAACCTGTGGTCAACTTGATAGAATAGAGCCCTGTTCTATTATTGTAATATCCTGTGAGGTGACCAACCGCTACGGTCGAAACTTACCGGCAAAGATGCATATCTACGATTATACACCATGCCAGATATGTATTCTTTTTTTCTCTCTACAAATGGACTATATACAGAAGAACTAAAAAACTATCCACATTGTTGACATAACTCTTCTTACATCGTCCATACTGACTTCTGTCCCCGCTTATTTCACTGTTATGCTGTTGTGGTAATGCCATCAAAGTGTGATTCTAATTCTGCTATTTGTCTTCCTTCTGTTGCTGGTCATGCCCGCTCCATTAAAGTTTGCACCAAAGAGGAATAACAAGCAGTGATACTATTCCTAGGAGGGTGTCAATGGTTTAATAATTATCTTTGGACTGCCATTATAAAATGTAAGAAAAGCACTATCAAGGAAAACTGTGTTTTTGGGGATCATGGTTTAAAAGTGGTCTAACAAGTGTAAACTCTTGAAAAGGTCGCCGATGTTTCGTAGATATAGACGGGGAAAATGCAGTGGACAAGTGGCTTTCGACACCAACCGAAAACCTTACGATGGGCAAAGTTTAGTGCACTGATAAGAAGGGAGATTACTTAAAAAACATGATGTGCTGTAAAAACCTAACTTCATGAAAGCTGTAGAATGAAAAAGTAGATAATTTTTGACTTTCCATCGTATGTCACTGTCGTATTGTTCTTTAGCATTTCAAAAAGAATTAAAGTTCAATGTCGCTGCTATCACCCCCCCCCCCCTCCCCCTTTTCCCCCCACCCCAAATCCAATTTTTCTCTCTGAGTGACCTTCTCCTAAATGATTGTATATCAGCCTGTATGTAATCTCTACATCGCATTTTTTATCTGCCTTATGTTCAACTCCAATTCAATTTTTGTAATACGAACTGGTCCATAAAACGTAACTCGTTTATGAACTACACAAGCAGACTATTTACAGTATGTGGGCACTGTTTGCATTGCTCGTTATTTTTACTTTTTGGTTTCTGTGATGTATTTTTTTTTTTTTTTTTTTTTTTTTTTTCATTTTGGGGGGTGGGGGTAGGGTGTATAAACTTCTGTTAGCACATATATATTTGGGTTCGAATCCGCATCCAGTCGAATTTGTGTATAATTCCCCTGGGCTTTCAAGAAGACAAAGTCTAAAATTGGTACCAGCACATGCCCTAGGAAGTAAAGACGGCCAAAGTGATGTTCACCACATCACTAACTGAGTGATGAATGGCTTATAAAAATATGCGCCCAGCACTGATTGCCAGATGCATTAAATAAGTGAAAAAAGATATTTCTCTTCTTCTTCTTCTTCAGCATTCCGCGCTCTTGAGGTTCATTGCTGCAGATATCACCTCCCTCCACACATCTCTCTGGTTGGCGTTCTCTTTCCATTTGGTGACACAAAGTATTTCATGTCTGTCTTTACGTTATCTCTCCATCGTCTTCTTGGTTTGCCTCGTGGTCTACGAGTATTCAGATCCCTTGTGTATGAAGTTTTTAACCTCTCTGTCATTTACATTCGCTCAAAATGCGCATGCCATTTTAGTCTATTAGATCTCATGATGCCAGTGATCAATGGTGATTTTAAAAAGATTATGAATTTTGTTGTTGCCTCTCACTCTCTATTCCCTGCTGTTTGCATCTTTGATAGGTCTAAAGATTCGTCGTAATAGTCTGTTTTCGAACATCTGTAATGAGGCTCCATCTCTTTATTCTGTGTGTGTGGTTTTTATTGATGGTGCGAGAGAGTCTTGGACTTAAGAAGATTTTAAAGGGCATAGAATACTGAATTTCTAGCTTGCATTTTAGATTGTACCTCTTCTCTCAGCATGCTGAAGCAGTTGAAGTTTGCTCCACAGTACTTGTATGTTTCTGTTTGTTTGATTTTCAAAGCATTGACTTGTATGTGGCCGGAGTTTATATCCTTTCCCTGTCTTGTTATTATCATATATTCTGTCTTATACTATATTATACGTTTTACTGACTTTGTTTACTTTAATAGCCGATATGGTGTAGCGGCTAGATGATCGCATGCGTAAGCGAAGATCGTAGGTTCAAAACAGCATAGAACCGGATTTTTTGCCTTTCCAGCCTACAATAGGTACGTATGTAAGGTCTTGGGAAGTAAAGACGGACGTCGCGATGTTGACCATAATCCCCACCCTGTGCCGATTGATTTTTTAAATATGTTTGGCACAATACACGACTAAGGGCTTGGAAAAATAGTCTGTTTAAATAAATATATTTTTGAATACCGTAATATGTTTAGTTGTTTACCTTTTAACTGACACACGCAAATTTTGACTTCCATGTAAAATTGTTTAGAAAGTTCGCAATGTGCAAGCTCTTATGTAACAAAGTTGCTGAGTAATTTGAGAAGTTCACACAGACAAATGTCGATAATTAGCTAGTCAGACAGGCAGACAAAGCTTTAAACAGATATGTATGTAAGCCAGATCACAAGTAGGTTACTGGATAAGTAGGTTATTTTTTATTTCTGTCCAGGATTGCTGTTTGTCTAAATAACACCGCAAGGATGAGCATAAAACAAAATCAAATCCCCCCAATAGAAAAAAAAGGAGACTTTTCAACGCTTTCTGGCGTACTGGGCATATAGTCTATTTTTTAGATCAATCCATACTTAATGGGTGATATTGTCAGCTTTTTGCCGAGTGTCTTTACTTCCCAGGACTGCACCTGGTACCCATTCGAGGCGGGGTCGACCTAGAACCAAAGGTATTTTTTTTCCAAAGTCTGACTTCTTCAGGACCCGAATCTAAGACCTTTCGATCCGCAGAGTAGTGTCTAGCGGCTACACCACGGCGACTGCCCGTTGCTAAGTAACCTGCAGACCAGCATGGCGATACAAATTGTAAACACATGTGCCTAGGTTATGTAGACATTTCTGGAGCTAGTAAGAGCTAGGCATTTATGCAGGAAGATCGTTACGCAGATAGTTATTCAAAGAGTTGGTCATTTACGTAGAGCCCTACATAATTAGACAGGTAAAAATATGGCACCTAGATATATTGTTCAAAATAAGAAACGCATAGTTATCTGATGGCGGGTTTTTCCAGTTTAAAAAAAAATAGTGTACTCAGGTATGTGAAAAGCAGATTCAAATATTGTTTACCGTGTCCAGTGGACATTTCGGCGTTAATTGCGTGGAATTTATAATCGGTGCCACGCAGTGATCAAATGTGTTTAAGACCATATTTGTGAGCATAGTTCAAGAAGCGCGTTCAAGAAAGCAACACAGTTTGCGCTGAACACTATTCAAAGCCTTTGCAATTGAAACCCTATGAAAGGATAACGCTACACCAAAACGATCAGTTCATTTTCAAGCAGTCACGAATTGCGCCTCTATTGATACATTTCAGGAATATTGCTATTGGCCGACTGCAGGCATGAGAAAGTCAAAGTCAAGTCGCCAGGCATCTAAACGTGCATCAGTGTACTGTCAGTTGACTTTGGGACTGGTTCCAAGCTACTTTTTTAGTTGAAAAACCGACATCGCAGTGGACGACCTAGAGTGCCAACAGCAGCGGAGAATCGCTTTATTTGACTTCGTCACCTTAGATACAGGTTTACAACAGCTTCCTTAACAGCGCATGCATTGCCTCTTTGACCACATGTGTCTGATCAAACTGTTCGGAACAGACTGCATGATGTTGGACTTTGGGCTCGACGACAAAACCGAGGACCTGTCAAAATCGACTTTTTTGAGCCAACCAACAACGTCCCTGTACATGTGACAATCAGTGGAGACGTGTCTGGTTCAGTGACCATTCTTTTTTCTTTTGTTGCATTGTTATGATAGACAGCGTAGGGTCTACTGTAGACGAAATTGAGGTTTAGCCGAAAAGTGTGTTAATGAAGCTCTGCTGCACCGTGGTGGTTGTGTAATGGTATGAGGAAATATAAGTTACCACGGAAGGAGTCAATTGGTGCACATTGTAGGAAGCTTAAATGCGCATTGATATGTCCATGACATTCTTCGACCACCTGTTCTTCCATTTTGGGATGCTAACAGATATCTTTTTTAACAGAACAACGTCAGACCCCATTCTGCACAGCTAACGACGCAGTTCTTGGCTGCCAATAACATTCAAACCCTTTCCTGGACATCCCTGTCTGCAGACATGAGTCTGATTAAACAACTGTGCGATGAACTGCAAAGACGTGTTTGTCACCGAAACGTTTCTTCAACCAATGGTCGTGATCTGTTTCAGGCACTCCAGGAAGAGTGGGCAGCCATCCCATAGGCCCACATCAGACATCTGATCGCATCCATGCCCAGGTGATGCTAGTCACTGATCCACGCGAGAGGAGGCCACATACCATACTAATGGGAAAGGCCTACGCTTAAAAACTATTGTTACCCAGATGCACACAAAAAAGATGTCGATTGATTGGTATTTTTGTGTGAAATTTGAGTAATTTCACTTACTTTATTGCAAAGATGCAGAATGCCTAAATTGTATGTTTGTTCATTTCAGTAACTATGCAGTTGTTGTTGTTTTTTTTTTTTTTTTTTTTTTTTTTTTTAAATAGTATAAATTGGTACATAATAAAGTAAGTTAGGAGATAGGATAGTATGGAAACTGATATATAGTCAAGCTGGTTAGGACAGAGGTGTGTAGGTAGACTTATATATACTGAAAAAAGTTAGGAGTTAGGTGTATAGGTGGACTGATATATAGTTAAGAGTTTGACGTGTAGGTAGACTGATATATATATATATAGTTAAGCAGGTTAGGAGTTCGACGTGCATGTAAATAAACTGAAACATAGTTAAGTAAGTTATTGGTTTAGCGTGTAGGAAGACTGATGTAAAGTTTAGCAGGTTGGGAGTTATGTGTGTAAGCAGACTGGTATATAGTTAATTAGTTTGGTACGTAGTTAGGTAGACGCCTGTTTAAATATGTAAAGTCGTCCAAGTGTGCCTCCGAACTTGGCCTAAGGGAAGGAATTCATGAATTACTATTGTGGAATTAGTAATGTCGCTTTTCTTTACCTCTTCATTGCTTTTCCTTTACTGGACATTGCAATACCAACCCCAGCACTTTTTGGCTGTTGTGGTTTTTCTAGGCAAATTTACGTCTAGTAGTTTGCCATTGCTTTCTAGACGGTCGGCTTCTCGATACCACTGTCGAAACTAACGCAAAACGCAAGACCTGCAGCTGGGATCGAACCCGGCACCCCGGCATTACGAAACCCATTTGCAAAGCCTAAACTACAGATGCCGTCTTGACCTCTACGAAAAGTAAAAACAAAGGACGCGTTTACGCCAGCGTAGCACCGGACATGTGATCTAGACAGGTGGTTCTCAGCCTTCCTAATGCCGCGACCATTTAAAAAAGCTTCTTATGCTGAGCTATGTGGGTACAGTCTTTGCTCGTGTTATCCCGAAGTGCTTGAAAATTCCTGCGTACAGAGTTTACCCTGAATCATAGTGTTGGTTTTGAGCCCAGCGATTAAAAGTTGATATGATCTTCTCAGTCAAACAGCTACACAGATCTCATAGATCTAAGCCTTTGATTATGTTAGCAGAGATAGTCTGTTCAGGATCCTCGATAAACACGGATGCCCACGTATACTACCAAGCCTAATTAAATCCTTCTATAAGAATTTGCTGGGAGTCATACTATATGAGGATTTATCGTCTTCTTATACATTCGTAACGAAGTTAAGCAAAGGTACGTTGTGGATCCCACGCTGTTTAGCATTATTTTTACTGCATTGTTGAGGAATGTTTTCGTAACAGCGACCAAAGGATTGTATCTCCGTTCGAGGTCAGATGGCAATTTATTTGTTTGTCTAGGCTATGTACAAGGACGAAGGTTTACACTAGATGCCTCAGTAATTTTCTTTTTGCAGATGATGCAGCTATTGCGGCACATGCAGAGAATGAGAAACGCGAGTGGTGGGAATGATTGTTAAAAACCCACTAAACATTAGTGTTTATGACTATCAGCTATTGGCTTAACGTGAGTTTGAGTACTTAGGCTCACGAATCTCAGACGATCATTCCCTAGATGCAGAGATAAACAGTCGTATAGGGAAGGCCTCTGCAATGTTTTCAAATCTCACTAGGAGAGTCTGTTCAAACGAAAAGCAGACTGATAATACCAGAATGAAAGTTTATGAGTCTTGTGTCTTGAGCCCGCTACTGTACAGTAGCAAATCCTGAACTCCATATGCTCCTAAAGAAAGGAGACTGAATACCTTCCACAAGCGCTTTATGAGGCGCAACTTTGGTATATCATGGCGAGACCTTGACTCCAACGAATGTGGACTCATAAGAGCAAATGTCTACACTGGCCAGGACATGTCTCCCGCATGGAGGATGGTTGTATTCCAAAGGATCTCCTGTATGGAAGCAGAGAATAAACCTACAGGAAGGCCAAAGCTACGTTATAACGACATATGCAAACGTGACGTGATAGATACTACTATGGCGACAAAGAGTGAAAGATAGATTGTCTTATTTTGAAAGAAACCAAATGCAGAGAGCTATAAAGAGGAGACACTGGAGAGAAAATCGGCCTCATAGAGTGGGAATATCTACTAGGATAGCCTATGTGGCAGAGACTGACACCCCCGCATTGGAATTTAGAGTCACAGCAGATGCTGTTGCCAAAGCACCGGGACTGACACATGTAATTATTGTTGTTGTTATTAGATTGATTTATTATTATTATTGATTTATTATTATTATTATTATTATTATTATTATTATTATTATTATTATTATTATTATTATTATTATTATTAATATAGCTACCACGCTGAAAAAGACTGGGCAGTTTCTAGAATCATTGGGCCAGGGTGAGGATCCTCTTGACAAACAGAAAGGATACCGTAGTGATGGCAGATTCGCTAGACTTCTTGGGCCCCGTCCCTAATCCTCTCTCCCTAATGTGTAAAAGAGTTGCTACCCTTCCCTAGTTACTGTTTACTGAAGCCTTTTATTTTAATTTCAGTTACTATTCACCGGAGTCTTTGTTTCATTTAAGTTACTGTTTACTGAAGTCTTTTAGTTTAATTTCAGTTAATGTTTACTGAAGTCTTTTTGTTTAATTTCAGTTGCTGTTTACTGAAGTCTTTTAGTTTAATTTCAGTTACTGTTTACTGAAGTTTTTTTGTTTAATTTCAGTTACTGTTTACTGAAGCCTTTTTGTTTAATTTCAGTTACTGTTTACTGAAGTTTTTTTGTTTAATTTCAGTTGCTGTTTACTGAAGTCTTTTTGTTTAATTTCAATGACTGTTTACTGAAGTCTTTTTGCTTAATTTCAGTTACTATTTACCGGAGTCTTTGTTTTATTTCAGTTACTGCTTACCGTTTGTTTTTCCGCTCACTGAGCATTGCAGTGTTTTGTTTTGTTTAATGTCAGGTACAAAGCACCGAAGTGTTTTCTTTCTGTACATTCCACTGTCTGGTGAGGTGATAACGCTGATGGCCTATATCGCATTGTTTGAATCAGGTTGTTACTGGCATCATAAGATCGATCGATCGATCGATCAATTTGTAACCTCTTGGTTGTTTCCGGTTTCCTATACTATCCCGAGATGACACAATGTCAGTCTAGACGGCAGACCAAAAAGGTAGGTCTCAGTATCAAATTAACATTCATAGAAGTTGTAATTATGGCACCCGTAACGACTACACCAACCTGCAGTCCAGAACGGGTAAAAACATTACGAAAACGGGTTTTCTTTATTGTCTGCAAAAGAAGGTGGGAGAATTTGTCCGGCACGGTTGCGTTGATTATCAAAAAAATAATGCATCCATTCCTTTATTCAACGAATTCATGGAAACGTTTCCTAATAAATTCAACTAAAATCCCCCCCCCCCCCTTTTTCAAGGAGAGGGACGCAGAGCTAGAGGTAGACTAAGAACTATATGAAAGGATAACATCAGAGAAACTCTACAGTACCACGATATGTCTTTGGTCGAAGCAGCCAGAAAAGCACAAAGCAAGACCTTATATCTCCCTCGACACTTGAAGCGGTAAAAAAGGACGTAAAGAAGAAGAAAAAGAAACAAATTCAACTGTATTATTATTATTATTACTATTATTATTACTATTATTATTATTTGAAAACAGACCACCTGACAGTAAATTCTAAACCGAACGTTGCTGAGATAAAACGCTATGTGCTGAACTGGATTGCGTCCATGGTAGCTACAGGATTGCACAGGATACAGCCGAAAAGACGACTAGACTGCGAGCCACGCATGATGTAAATCGACAGTCAGTAAAAAAAAAGGCAAATTAAATCATTACAATTACGTTAAAGAGTTGAACAACTTGAATTTCTGTATACATAAAAGTTTAAAATTGAAGATAAGCTTATTTAATATTCTTCAGCGGTGTGTGGCTACCAGACAGGACATGTTTCTATCAATGTGTTTTTAAAGATCATTTTCACACCAGTTATGTTCCCGGAAATAGTGATAGTTTAAAGCCATCTACGTGATCACCATAATCACGGATTAACGTCAGTGTTCTTGTCTTGCCCACGTCATGTGCTCAAGCTATCCAAGCGTTGACATCGATGTCTTTCCTTTACTCTGTTCCATCAATTTTCCTTGGTCAAGCTTTGACCTTTAACTTAAGGTAGGTTTGAACAACAGATCAACATCATGGCACACAGGTAGTAACCCGTAAAGGCTCTGTTCTTCTTCTAACTCGAGTCCAAAGATGCTTAGCACAGTGCACAGGATACTGAAATACTTCTGGAAGATTTTTGACTCTAATTTTTGCCCAGGCAGCGCCGTTTGGCTACTCTTTTCGATTCCAACTGCCGAATGGATTTTTTTTTTTTTTTTTTTTTTTTACGTGCGCAACAATGCACACGGGAGTCTGATCTCACTAACCAGAGAATCAGGGGAAATTACTAAAAGTCAAAGTCCACGTGAAAAAATCCTAACCCTTACCGAGGATTGAACCATGAACCTCAATAACTCAAGGCGGACACCAAACCTCGAGACCACGCAGCCCCCTTTGACTATTCTCAGGAAACACCATAGCAATCATAACAGTCAGCGAATTCACTAACAACTTTACGAATTAATGTTTTTGTTTTTATTGTCTCGTTTATTTTGTTGTTATTGCTGTGGATTTTAATATTATGCAGGCACAAACAATACGTTGCACAATTTCTTGTCAGGCATATTTAGCAGTTTCTCCTCAGAGCATTTTTACAAATTTTTATCAACATATACTAAAGCACACAACCTGAATCAATTCCACTGTTCCCCGTGTTAATTCCGGGGCCCTATTATAGGGAACTTGTGAAAAGACCCACTGCCTACCCTAAAGCATGTCGTATGATTCGACTAATTGGGAGCTTCCTTTGAAGTCGGAGTGCATCTGCCTGAGAGGCAAGGATCCAGCAGTCTGCGTAGAAAGGAGTTAGATAAGTAAAACGGATGCACACGCAACACTGAGGTTTTGGAACATGACTGCAGTCCAAAAGTGGATGAACAGCCATAACTTTTCGCCAGAGTTTACAGCTGGTGAACACGAAGAGGAAGAAAATGTCCATTTTAACACTCATCACGTGGTCTCTCTAGATGCACTGCTCGTCCACTTACTGGAGGTTTACGATAGTCACGTGACCTACCAGGGTAATTCCCAGTTTGGCTATCCTTCGAATAACGGCAACATACTATGGCGCCCCCCCCCACCCCCCCCCCCCCCCCCCAAAAAAAAAAAAAAAAAACTCACTGACAGTGCCTCAGTCACATGTAAATTGTGGACTTCCGGCGTCCTAAATTGCCAACTTCCAGCGACTACCGCCACGGCCGAGGGGATGCGGAAGCTGCTGCTCGTCTCAGCCATTTAGTTCAGCCCCGCTCCGCGCCGCAAATGACTTAGGCCCTGTTTTTGGGCCGCCATAACATGTAGCCGTTATTCAGAGGATAGCCCAGGTTTAACGCTTTTTTTTTAAAGTTGACATAAAAAGTGACTTATCATTTTTATTGTCAAAGCTTTGTCTTGTTTAAGCATTAGCGTGCTAAGTGTGTGGTAGCACGTAAAGTACTTACTGTCTTTGTCACTTACATGTTTGGAATCAAGCAAATTACGTCATGAAGAAGAGACAGCTTAATTTTTTTTTTAAGGGAATTACTTAGCTGTGCTTGAGCCACGAGTGTATGTTTTCCACTCTGCTTTTAAGTTGTCTCTCTGTTTAACTAATGTAAGTCATGAGGCACTCAAATTTAAATTATTAAACAGATATGTAAACATTGATTGGTCAGGTCATGTTTTTTTTTTTTTTTTTTGTTCTCCGTATGAACCATACCTTTACTGCTATTAATTGTTCTTGGTACAAACCATACCTTTACTGCTATTAATTGTTCTTGGTACAAACCATACCTTTACTGCTATTAATTGTTCTCGGTATAAACCATACCTTTACTGCTATTAATTGCTTTCGGTATAAACCATACCTTTACTGCTATTAATTGTTCTCTGTATAAACCTTCCCTTTACTGCTATTTATTGTTCTTGGTATAAACCATACCTTTACTGCTATTAATTGTTCTTGGTATAAACCATACTTTTACTGCTATTTATTGTCCTCGGTATAAACCATACTTTTACTGCTATTTATTGTTCTCGGTATAAACCAGACCTTTACTGCTATTTATTGTTCTCGATATAAACCGTACCTTTACTGCTATTTATTGTTCTCGGTATAAACCATACCTTT
>CAJHNH020000738.1:121967-238107 GCA_905116865.2 Candidula unifasciata
ACGTTAGTAATTGCGCATGCGCCATGCAGCCAACACCTCCTCTAATACATAGAGTAGATCGTCGTACAGCAAACAAGACTATATCTATATCTGTGCAGGCAGTGATTGCCACAATAACTATATTAGACACGATTTCTATTGTTTTTTTTTTTTTTTCAAACATCC
Source organism: Candidula unifasciata (assembly GCA_905116865.2). Classification (NCBI taxonomy): domain Eukaryota; kingdom Metazoa; phylum Mollusca; class Gastropoda; order Stylommatophora; family Geomitridae; genus Candidula; species Candidula unifasciata. The sequence goes on from CAJHNH020000738.1 coordinate 122,133, forward strand.
TTCTATGAGTTGAAAAGTAGTCGATGGATTGGTAGGGAAAAAGAGGGGGGGGGGGGGAATTGCATCAGGGACTATCTCGACGTCTGCGCAGACATTGACTGCGTCATTAACCGTGTTAGACACGTGCGATTTCTTTTGTTGTGCCGTTTCATTAATATGTTTGGAATATCTGTCTATGAGAAAACAATTGCCTGCTGTTTTGAGTTGTTTTATAATCGGGACACTGCAGTAGGGACACACATCTAAAAAAGTAATGTTCTCTTTTCGTTATCCGATCGAGTGGTTGCTTGGTCGAATGGTTAGAACACTCGGCTCTTGAGAGGGAGACCAGGGTTCGAATCCGCAGTAGTTTTTTTTTAATTTTTTTTATTTACTCAGGGCTAAAATAAAATCCTCACCTGCACTGTCGTGGTGACAGCACTAGCCATATGGCCCTTAATGATATATATTTAAAAAAAAAAAAACAAGGTCAGGTTTGTGGGTAAACCAGTTGATAATTAAATTTGACCATTTCACATACTTATGATTTCATTTTTAACTTTTCGATTGCATGGTTACGCTGAAATTTCATAGCTTTCCATTTATTTTCATTTAGATTGAATTATTTCATCTGTGTTGGAATTTAAAGCTGTGCTGTTTACCATAGCGATTATTTCCTAATTCTGGTGTATTTTTCCAAATTTTTGTTTTTTAATTGCTTTTTTTTTTTTTTTCCTTTTCAACACTACTTCGATGAGGGAAGAGTAGTCGGTGAATTGTGCCCCGGGGGGGGGGGGGGGGCAACACTGATTACTGAGAGAGCTTTAAGTCACAGTAACTGCTTTTAACCCACTCAAAGTAGCAGCAGCAGCAGTAGTTATGGTTGGGCGGTTACACCGTAATGCTCTCATGTGAAGACCGCCCCCCGGTAAGGTTATGGCATTCTTCTGTTGGGGAGCGAAATCATACATCCTAAACACTGACCAGTCCGGGCGACAGCACTAGCCATGTGGCGCCAAATCTTTGGCTCACAACTCCCTGTCTACTCCGATGGTAAAACAGATAGCAGTGACATTATTTTAGCTACTGTGGTGGTGTGGTCGTGGTAGTAGTTATACTGGTACTTGAAGGATGATGCGGTAAATATTATACATTAGCCCCATTCACTACCTGTTACAATTCCTGCTCTCAATTTAGTCCAGATGGACAGGGGGATGTCATTGTTAGTTAAACAAAAATATTATCGCCAGTGATGATTTTTTCAATTCTTCGAAGAGGGGAGAGCAGTATTCGGTGTAAAGAGGGCAAGGGGAAGGGTAATGACTGAATTTAACAGAACTTAAAGAGCTTTTATACATGATTTTTTAAGTTCTCATTACCTACTTAAATTGTTTATATTTACTAACGCTACCTTCACTATTCTAATTTTTGTACGACTTACTTTGTTATTTACAAGTACTAGTAGTAGCTTTACTTATGTCTCCTATAAATATACAAACAGCTTTTAGCGTGTGAACCAAATAATCACTTTTGTTACTGTCGGCTAATAGCACCATTAAACGACCCACTAATATAAAGATACAATTGTATGGTGCGTGTTCTAAAGTTGGAAAACCAGACATATCTCATAAATAAATGTGCAGAGAATGATTGCGACATTAACTATATTAGACAGGTGCGATTTCCATTGTCTTTCTTTAAAAAAAAAACTTTGATGACGGAGAGGGTAGTAGGTGGATTTAGTTGTGGGGGGCGTAGGGGGGGGGGGAATCAAAGACTATCTCTATATCTGAGCAGACAATGATTGTATTAGACACGTGCGATTTCTATTTTCTTTTATTTCCATTTAACCAACTTATGCCACAGCAACGCGTGGCCGGGTACAGCTAGTAAACCATAAAATCATAAGGACGGGAAATCTAAGATCGCGTGCAAAAAAACCTTGTTTATCAATGTAGGAGTTTGGGTATCTTTGTTAACATTTGAGGCCGCGATTTTTGGAAACGCAATATAATTGTACGCGCACACGCATAAAATGTAGCCGCTTAAGTTGCCAACATCAACAGGCCTCAAATGGTTCCCCCCTCTGTTTATTTATAGGAACAACATCAACAGGCGGGAAGTAAAACTGCAGACCAATGTCGACAGAAGCAGCAGTGAATTTAAATTAGATGGTGTACACGCATTCCGCATTACTGCATAAGGAATTCTGCCAGTTCTATAGCAGCCAGATACGAGCTATTTTCTTCATTTATAGTTCACAGCACACGCCACACTAGTCATACATGTAACATACACACTACAAGGTTGTGTTACCGAATAGCCGCCTTTCCTTGTTCAGGAAATTCACTGTAGTCTAAGTTGTAAACAACTTCATCTCGACCGGAAGGCAGGGACAACGATAGGAGTGATTTCCATTGGCTGACTCCATCTTGCGTCGGATCTGTTTAGAACGTATATTCCGTAAAAGGAAAAAAACAAAAATTAAGAGCAGTAATCACAGGCAATGAGGAAGAAGACAGAGGGGCAAACAGATAGCACATAATGTAGAATAAGTTAAGTTACTGGGACGGATATAAGTATATTGAAGCAGGGTGAACTATGCCTAAAGAAATTATATGTAATTTGCCTTTCTTATTCCTGTGAACTGAACTAGCCAGCACACCGTCACCAATATTGACACAGCAAACTAAAGACGATACCGGGTTTGTCAGCGTACAGAAACAATAGAGCTGTGCTACAATCGGCTGGTATGTGCAAACGTTAGCAGGTAACAATAACACTGGACCAGGTCTCACATGATATTTTCCTCCTCGTCGTTCGCTGATAAAAGAATGCGCGCACAGGTAGCATTGTAGTGCTAACAACTAATGGCTTTAACACGTTACAGTGTTTTATGAGGGGTGTAATTACGAGGCCAGCCACCTTTCGCTCTGTTGGTACTTTTGACAAGAGGAGTGTGCCCAGCAAGACATAAACCGAGTGGCCTATTTGTAATAAATATTTTTCAGCAATAATAAGTCGTAAATAATGCAGGTTTCTTTTGCAGTGGAAAGTATAATCGTCCGTAACTGAGCTGATATCTGGACTGTGAAAGATGAAGAAACGCGATAAATTCAATGTGTAGTGATGTTGATTCCTAATTCAGTTCCACTAAGTTCAATACAAATTGTATACGACAAGTAAACACGCACACACGCACACACACACACACTCACACTCATACACACTCACACACACACATACCCACGCATACATACGGAGTGTCCATCTAAATTGTGAAGGAATTATTGAAGTTCAATCTCACCAGGACGGCTCAACAAGCGTTAAACACTCGGTGACACAAAGTGCCACCATTCGGTTGAGAATCGCCTTGGCGCAAGTCCCAGAGACTCCGTATAACCGTTAGGTTATTCTAGGGCCCTCGAGATATGCCGGGGTAAATCTTAAAAATGAAATTTTTAAAAATGCATCTGGTATTATGCTGGTAGGCAATGACTATATCTAAGTGATGAAAATGTTACCTTTATAACTGGACCCAGCAGCTTCGACTAGCGTCGGGAACCAGTCCACGATGTGAGACAGCCTGTTAAAACAAATCAGTACTGATAGTGCTAGGGTTAGGCAGTGTGTGACTTTGTCATGATGTTATTACTGTTTATGAATGTTCGTCTCACTATTTAAGACTTATCTTGTACTACTGCAACTCCTTCAAATACTTCTTCTGATACATAATGTTTTTTTCTTTTCTCTTTCCGCCTTATACGGTTTTCTTGTACTCGGTTACTTTTTTTTCTGTTTTGTTTCCTCTTAATTGTTCTTCTTCTTCGTATTTATATTTTTCTTTAAAAAAATACTGTTGTTGTTCTTAATGTTCTTCTTTTCGTAATTAAGACTGTTGTTGTTGTTGCTGCAGCTTTTCCTCTTCTTCTGTTTCCTCTCCTTCTTCTTTCTTTTCTTCATCTTTATCTTCCTCTTCTTTTCTTTTTCTTCTTCTTCTTATTTTTCTTGGCTAATAGTCTCTCAGAAATTGTCTTTTTTAGTGGTTTTATCCCTGGTTCTTGATTAAAAGGATTGTTGAGTGCAGGCATAAATGTGAGAGGAGCAATGAGATTACCAACATACCCGTCGTATCTTACTCCCGTTTTTTGAAACATTGGTCCATGAACAAATGCCACAGCCCTAGTCCCACCTTCAAAAACTGTCACTTTTCCACCTCGGAGAGGATAGTTATTGCCCCCGAATGTCACCCATCCACCATTCTGCAGAACAAAACGAAAATGTCTGTTTAAAAGTAAGGAAAGTCATACATACCCGTCGTATCTTACTGCTGTCTTTTGAAACATGGGCCCATGAACGAAAGCCACAGCGCGAGTCCCACCTTCAAACACAGTAAACTTGCCGCCTCTGAGAGGGAAATTATTTCCTCCAAAATTTACCGCTCCGCCATTCTGTTGATCCAAATAGACAAAATGTATGGGGACATGGATTGAATGTTGATACAAAGATCTTCGTCTGTTTTCTCTTGTCCTACTGCTTATATCGTAAAGCGTAACAGAGAAGAGTTAGTCGCAAATCTTGTCTTTATATATGGCTTACTACACTCAGAGGAAAGGGAAGACGGACTTTTAACCAAATTGTGACCGGTACCATCAGTATTGGAACTCTGCGCTTTCTGCTGAAGATGAGGACTGAGCATGCATTGGAATGCCCTGTGTGCTCTGAATGTCAATTCTTGACTCAACTCAACTCATTCAACCTGTCCTATTATCTCATTGCGTTTCATCCATTCATCCACTTGCAGAACGAAAATATTAATTCGACTGCGTTCAATCTTTCAGCTCCTAAGAGCGATTGCTTATCATTGCGATCTTTATTGTGTAGGACTAGCTCTTGTTCTTCCGCGGTCAACCTCTCGATGTTACTTGCAAACCTCATGATTGCTATAATTTGACCTCCCATACTAACTGTTCATGGTGTTTTGCTAGTGCATCAGTCATTATTTCTTTCTATGAAGATTTTAAATAGTGTTGGGGAGAGGAGACAGTCCTGTCAGGCTCCTACTGTTGTTCAGACCATCTCCTTATTTGTCCATTCGGCGTGACAGCATTACTGGCTTTGGCATAAAGCTTTTCTATATTACGTGAGGATTTGTACCAATAATGTTCTTTTAATTGCATCCCAGAGTGTGGCATGTCATAATCTATCTAAGGCCTTTTTTTTTTTTAAATCAAAGAACACATAATATAGATGCTTTTGGTGCTGATAGTATTTCTTCTTCTTCTTCTTCTTTACTTGCTCTTTGACCGCTGTGGGTGTCGAGGGAGATATAAGGTTCAGTTTCTAGCTCTTCTGGCTGCCTCGACCATAGGCACATCGTGCTGTTGTAGAGTTTCTCTGATGTTATCCTTCCATCTTGCTTTCTTGGTCGAGACCCGGTGCTCTACGTCCTTCTTCTCTTTCCATGTATGTAGTTTGTATGGTATAGTGTCACAAGGCATTCTCTCTAAGTGGGCAAACCATTTCACTTGCTGTCTTTCCTATGTAATCCAGAATTGGTTCTGTGCCGACTTGTTCTCTTATGATCTAATTCCTGATCTTATCTCTTATGGTCACTCCTACAGCCTTCTCAGACATCTCATTTCCGTGGTTACTAATGTTCTTTTATGGTTTCAGTTTATGTGAGTAACCATGCTACAGGGCACTGGTAGCACAGAGTTGGAATAAATATGCTTGAATAAGATGTCTCTTTCGTGCTGATTGCATTATTAGTCATTACTGCTGTCCTTTCGGGGGGCTAGCTGTCGCCAATACTTGGTTTTGCTTTACTGCATGAAGCGTTGACATGTGAATTTCTTTGTCCAATTTTCCACCCCTCTCGTCAAACCTCTCGATTTACTTGCACAACCCATGAGTTAAATCATTAGATGCCAGACTCCCATTTAACTGTTCATGGCCTGTTTAATGCCTTTGTATTCTATTATACGTTCTTTCTGTCTGTCTTCCTTTTTTCCTAGAGGCAGACAGCCCTGTCTCAGGCCCCTACTGTTGTTCATATCATTCCTTTTTATTGTCCATTCATTCGTGACCTCATTAGATGTTGCTTTGCAATTTCAGAATGAGCGTATTTGCTATACAAGGCCTGGTCATGAGGATTTAAAAGAGTATCGTTTTCTTTTACTTGCATCTTAATTCATGCGGCTTGGCATCTATCTAAGGCTTTTTACTAAATCGATGTACATTGATATAGATGCTTTTGGTGCTGATAGTATTGCTCTGGCAATATGCAGAGATTAAATATCTGCAAAAAGTTGTCATAAAACAACTCACGAAATGATCAGTGGGCAAAATTTCATTACAGTTTTTGTGCACCCATTTTTCGGTGGCGTCCGTGGCTTAGGCGTTGCGAGTCCGACTCGTAATTCTAACGTACCGCGATCGAAACCCACTGCTGTGCGTGGATTTTAATCATGGTATGGGGCGCCACAGGCCGACCTAGCCTAAAATAGGTACCAGGATGTATGTCCTGGAAAGTAAAGACGGCCAGCTTAATGCTGACCACATTACCCACCTGGTGTCGATTGGTCTGTAAAAATATGGGTGCTCTTCCAATATGCCCGATGCGCTGAAGGAGTAAAAAGAGATCTTTTATTTTGTGTACACCCTTTCTCGAGCGGTTTAGGGCCGGCGTTTTGAGCCTGGGGGTGTAAGGTTTATGCATAGTGCGCTTAGTGCCAACTGTGCAGGTAAGGGCGTTTTTTTTTTTTTTTTTAACGTTCAGTAGACTTTGTATCACATTACGGAGGATCCGATCCCGTGTCATCCGCTTGAGATTCCGGCGTTCTAACAGTTCGACATCATTATCACATGGTTGTTTGTTAGTTTAATAATTTATAATATTATTGTGAACTTTTAGAATAAGACAAGATAATAATAAAAAAGATAGAAATAAATAAAAATAATAATAAAAATAAGATTTCAATCACTTGTATGGGGTCCAGAACTCCATTGTGAGGGAAACAAGAATAGATGCACTGTCTCCCCAACAATCAGGTCTTCAGAATTTATTAACTTGTGGGCCTCATTCGAAGTCAAAGTACATCTGCCTTAGAGGCGAGGAACCAACAATCTACATACAAAAAGACAGATCTGTAAAACTGATAAGCACGCAACACGCAGGTACTAGAACAACACTAGAGTCCAGAGGTGGCTGAACAACCAGAACTGTCTGCCAGAGTTTACAGCTGGTGAACGCAAGGAAGAAGAAGACTTAAATGCGCAAACAGTTTTGGCAACATGGTATGGACGAGACAAAGACACAGACATGATCAATTATTATGTGAGATGTCTAAACAGTAACCGTATCGTTAAGCATACATACATCCAGTTTTAACATATGGCTGTGGATCCTAGACAATCGATAGGCAGGCCAAACAATTTCTTGAGGCCTCAGAGATTTTGTTTTACAGAAGAATGCTTAGAATACCGTAGACAGCCAAAAAGAGCAACCAAGAGGTTTTGAAAGAGGTGGGAGCTCGAAGACAACTTATCACAGACATCAGAAGGAGACAGTCATCATGTTTCGGCCATGTTATGAGAAGGGGGAAAACAGAACATGTTGTGACCACTGGAAAGATCTGTGGAAAGAGGGATAAAGAAAGACAACGAGAGAGGACGCTTGACAGTCTTGTTGCATGTCATGGAGGTGTGTCAGCACACGAACTGATACATGCCTCAGGAGATTGCAGATTGTGGAGAGGCATGATAGCCCACGCCAGTCGGCAAGGCACCTGATGATGAGGATGATCGATAAGCATATGTGTTGGTAGAGAAGAAAACACACACCATTAGATTAATTACAAAGGCACGTCGGCGTCTGTGGCTAAGGCGTTGCAAACACGCTTCGTAGTGCCTGACTGGATTCCAGCTGCGAGCTATTTGGCAACAGACCGTCTTGCGTTGGTTTAGACAGTGGTACGACAGCCGACCATTAAGTGGCAATTGCAAAGTAAAGTTAGTTCAAAGTTAGTTGCGTATTCTTTAATGGACGTTGCAGAACCAACCCCAGCGTTTTTTGACTGTTGTGGTTTTTCTAGGCAAATTTACGTCTTTTGCTGACGAAACCAACGCAAGGCGCAATGCCCGCACCTTGCATCGAACCCGGCACCCCGGCATTATGAAGAGCGTTCGCAACGCCTAAGTTACAGACGCCGACAATTCCAAACTACTGAACGTAAATATGCGTTAAATAACCCACAAGAGCCAACAAATGATGGGAGTTGTTTCTGCAACATTATCTGAAGGACAGGCAACGTTTTACAAAAATACACACACGCACACACACACACACACAGGCGCCGCGCGCGCGTGTAAGCCACATTAAATCACATTAAACATATCAATTTATAATTAAAATAAAAGTATTTATTTTCAACAAAAGTCATTAGATTTAGATGCTGCCTCGACAAGATTTAGTAATATTTCAAAGGAAAAGTAAGGGAGCCTGGGTAAAATTCTTAAGTTTCTTGGTCCTATACTGCAACTGAATTGTTATTTACCTTTGTCTGCAGATTTTTTTTTAAAAACTTCTCCACCCCTTTACCTACACATGAGGATCTGGTCAAAATTCTACGGGAACAAGTGAATAATTCTTTAAATCAAATAGATCACTAAAGTCTGGAGAGAATAGTGCAGTACGAAGTAATTAATAGATCTGGCTGCCAACCAGCACAACGGGGGATAAGAAAAACTTGAACATACAATAAAATTGCTACTAGTATCATTGGAATTAACTTTCCACGCTGGCTGTGAAAGATAGGAATGGAGCGCTTATAATTTGATTCAACTTGTGTGTGTTTTAAGGAAGACTGCTACAATCATGTGTATAAATTTGTGTATAATTCTATTAAATAAGTGTATACTATAATAAATGAGAACATATTCCACTTACGTCGGCTGTAAATACAATCAATGTATTGTCATAGAGTCCCTTCTGCTGTAAAGCTGACACTACCTCTCCAACTGCGTCATCCAAAGCTGTTACCATTCCTTTTGAAAGAGAGGTGAAGAGATGACCCAAAAACGTACAGTGGCATCACAATAGCAAAAAGGACAATTCATTATTTGTTAAACCATTTGTCACAACTAACATGTAACTAGATCGTCTGTCTAACTTTGAAATCTTGGCGTTGTTAGTCATGTCTACCCTCAACCTTCTGTGCTGTGTACTTTTAATCAGTTCTGAACCAGATGATTTGTTCATAGTCAATGCCGGGTGGCGTTGGTAGATACATTCATCTACGAGATTCTGTCTCGTGCACTTTCAGTCAATTCTGACACATATGTTCTTCCACTCCAAGATGTCAAACAGTTCAGCATCTTCTCTCTCGGTCTTCCTATGCCGCTTGTCCCCTCCAACTTTCCCACCGTCACTATGTACTCCAGTTTTAACCTTCGCAGGCCATGACGACAAAATGGAGACTGTCTCCCTCGGATGTGGACAATCAGTTCAATTCGTTAGTAAGTTTCTTTCAAGACATCTTCATGACTTTTCTGTATCTGCCCGTGGCATTTTCATCATTCATCTGTAACAACCACATCTCCACCGCTTCCAAATAATTTTTCTCTACTTAACCAACTGTCCAATGATTCTCTTCCGTAAATCAGGATAGGATGTATATAGCTCTTGCGAATTCATTTTCTCGACTCTAGACGCTCGCCTGCCGGTCTGAAAGTATTTGATTCAGATCAGCATTCAGGATTTTTTTTTTGTTTTGTTCGTTGACAAGACTTCCAGGTCTACCTAGCTTTAAATGAGTATCAGATGATATCCTAGAAGTAACTGCGGTTGGCATACTGTTGACCACCTTACTCACCAAGTACCCGTTGGTCTATGCAAAGATGAGTCTAAACCAATCGTAAGCTTGTCGCTCGGTCGTCCAGGTATGCTGACTGCTTTAATTAGGCTGCCGCGACGACTTCTTATCTCACAGTACCTTCTGCAACCACCAAGTCGTCTTGTCCCTATCCGAAAGAAAAACACCATCCGGTAATCTCGTGCAGCAGGGTACCAGCCCTGAGCCTCATGAACTCAGGAGGGCCCACCTCCGAAAGCGTTTAGGAATCGTGGGCCGAAACGCTCGTTGACGAGGATAATTTCTACTGACGACTGGTAGATCCCTGCTGTACTTGCTCCCTGTGAGTTTATTCCTATAGCATAATATACCTGATGCCATCTGAATATCCAGAATTCGCTGGCGTATGTTAAAGCAGATTCTCTATGGCAGACAAGTATTTTTTTTTTTTTTTTTTTTTTGCCATCGGTTCCACATAAAAAAGACCGGGACTTATATTAATGTTCGCTTAAAATGCAATGTGGCTTATTTCGAAGGATGTTGTTGTTTTTTTTTTTTTTTTTTTTTTTTACACAGAATAAATCTACTTTTATTCATTTATGAAAATCTAAATTTATTCGAATACAGTCATTTCATGTTTTTCTGGGACTTCGTCTGACCTCTCCAAACTCTGAATTCTGGCCTGAATTTTTTGTGACTCCAATACTTATAAAACCATTGACACCAGTCTCTCGTGTTTAGCAATAAAGCTTTCCTTAAATGAGAATGTCTTATCCGCTTGTAGTGCATTAACAACTAGTGATCTGCGTTGAATTATTAATCACATTCGTTCATTATCAAAAGCGCACTAGTGGCGTCTGTACTGCGACTGAGCATTCGGCAACAAGTCTCTGATTCTAGCTGACGATCTTGATTAGGCTTTATTTTTATTTTAAAAGCATTCTAAAAAAGCATGCTGATGTTTTAGAGCTTTTTTTTTTTGGTGTAGGTCTTATTTAAGGGAAAGCATGGTAAAAATTTACCTACCCGAAAACGTACGCCTATCATGGTCTCTGATATTTGGATACATATTGTAGTACTTGTCTGGCACCTTTGTAAGAAACAAAAACGGCAAATAATGACACACAAAAAACAGTGTATGTTCGTGAATGATATGTGCTAAATAATTAAGTATTTTTATGAAAGACAAATGTTTAAAAAATTGCCTATGCATTTGAAAGTTGGAAGAATGCTGCACTGCACCAGGTTTATCCCTTATGGCTCAGTCTCTCTTCGCAGAACGGCTAGCTGCCTGCAGAGAACTAACACACAGAACGAATGCCGAAGCCCCTATGACGATTGTCTGGGATCTCCGTAAAAACTGCACTTGTGAATTGAACATAATGGATGAGAAATATCACACAAATGTAAATGTTTATTTACAGACAGTGTTAAAAAACTTCCTGTGTTTATAACAGGATTGTGTTAAAAAAAACTAAGTGCAGTCATGAAAAGAAGTGTTAAATGTGTGTGTTTGCGGAAGGTACGTGAGAAAAAAACCACGCATAAGTGTTTTCAATTGTTTACTTTATAGAAGATAAGTGTCACATGAATGTGCACTTAAAGAAAATGAGTGTCGTCTAATACAAAAATATTGTTTATGTTATGGAAGATAAAGTTAGTTAATAAGTCAGGTAATAAGTTAGCTGTCAAGCCTGTGGCTTAGGCGTTGCCAATGCGCTTCGTAATGCCGCGGTGCCGGGTTTGACTCCAGCTGCGGATGGTTTGACTTGCGTTTGTTTCGACAGTGGAACTGAGTCATGAAGCAGTGGCAAACTACTTGACGTAAAATTTGCTATAAAAACCTCAACTGTCAAATATAATGAAGGGGTTGGTTCTGCAACACAAACACAGTATATTGTTAATATGAAACTCCATTGATAAACCCTAAGCCATACTCACTGACACTTGCAAGACCAGGAGGCAGGAAAACCACAGACAAGTGGAAATTTGATAGGAACTTAAGAGTGTACTGACTTTCAGGGGTGAAACTTATAGTGTAATTCCTCACTTATAGCTGTGAAACTAAAGATTTAAACTCACCTCCAGGGGTGCATGGACATTCTGGAAAGGCAAATACAAAAACAGAGGCGTATCCTGTTTGTGGTTTGCTATTATTGTCTTGAACCTCTCCACGTAGAGATCCTGTAAATGTGAATTGTAAAAGAAGCATTGAAGGAAATGGTAATTTAGGTATGAAAAAATGGGTAGACATGTAAGGATGGACCGATATATACGAGGCGAAGTCACTAAGTAAAGGCAATTTCAGTAACTAAGTTTTTTTTTCCTTTTCTTTTCTTTCTTCACAAAGAGCCGGAACAAATTTATAATGTATCCACTTTCTTGACAACACATGTAGTCTACCGATTGTGGTTGCTCGCCAGGTAGAAGCTATTGGCGTTACATATTCACTGTGCATGTTAACAGTGCTGCGACCATCTTGTACGAGCTGTTGTGCATAGGCATAATGTTAAATGATTACGACACTAGGATACAACTGCCTTTACCTAATGACTTTCCATCGCTGATGGATCGATGGACTGATTGATTGATAGATGAACGTCTGAATAGTTTAATGGGCACATGGATATATGGGTGGATGCATGTGTGGATACATACATACGTGTATGAATACATTATTAGATGAATATATGGGTAGCTGGATATTGACTAGATGGATGGAGCGATGGATTAAACCGAAGATCAGTAGAGGAATATGTATTCGTTCAATGATAAATAGAGGGGTAGATAAATGGACTAAAGAAAAATATGAAAGCTACAATAATGCAGTTTTATTGAGATCTGGTGATAACACAATGGGCAGATAATATCAACAATGAAGACTTCTTGACAGATGTAAACTTACGAAAAAAAAACTGATTGCCCGCATCAGAAGGAAACAATCTAATCTTCTAATAAGATGCCAGTAAGGGGGAAACCGACCTGTCTCGCGACAATGATAAAGCTTAAAGGAAAGAAAAGCAGATGGAGACCAAGAGAAAAGACTACAGTTTGGCTTCGTGGTATGGTAGGACACCTGTACCAGATAAGTGACTGACAGTATGGTTAAAAAAAAAAAATACAAAAAGATACTTTTTTCATGCCTTTACGTATATATTAGGTGGGTGATGTGGTCACGCTGGGCGCCTTTACTATCCAGGACTTTACATGGTAATTATTAAAAGCTGGGTCGACCTGGGAGCCAGGGTCATTTGTTTTAAAAAAAATTCAGTCTCTATTTGAATTTGACCCTACGACCTTCGGTGTGCTTCTAACCGATACAACACCTCAGCACCTCTTTGACAGTGTAGGCAAACATGATTACTAACACCACCATAATAAATTATTACTAGGAGAAGCATTGAAGGATACATATTAACTTACTGAGGAAATGGTAAATAAATAATCCACAGTATATATAATTTCGGTTATATGGGTTGCAATACAAATGCGACAACTTAAATTAATTATCAGTCTACCCGTCTGGGTTCCGGGTCTCCGTTTTGGAGAAAGAAAGAGTAGACCCAAAGTAGAGTGTCTAATTAGGGCTTTCTTCGCAGTCGGAGGGCATTTGCCCGAGAGGCAAGCAACCAGCAGTCTGCATGCAAAAAGGTCAGATTTGTAAGACAGATCTGCAGGCTACACTCAAATTTTGTAACAATACTAGAGTCCAGAGGAGGACGAACTAGTCAAGCTTTCCGCCTAACTTTACATCTGGTGAACATGAAGAAAAAGTAAAACCAGAGTACTTGCGACAGAAAGCCGTTGATAGACAAGACGAACCCTGCTAGTATGACGGTTAAATTCGGTATTAAAATGATTTTGTTAGAATGATGTGATAATTTTAAGTGTTGCTGTTTTATTAAAGATAGGTAGCCGACCCAAGGCACACTCGTTTGATCGTGTGATGCAAGGTCTTGAGTCGTCAGTTAAACCTGTATTTTTTTTAAGGGAAAAGGGGGGAGGGCGATGGGGTCTTCCTCTGCCTCTTAGTGTTTCTATCATTATGTTGCACATTCTCGCTGCCGATATCGTTGGGTTTATTTCACTGGGAGGCAGAACTATTTATCTTTTGTTTCTTAATGAATTTAACCATGGGAATTTATAAATACGTTGATGGTAGAAAGAAATGACATAGGCCTCAGTTTTAGTAATCGAAAGACAGAAGTAATGGTGATTTCCGAGAAAAGAATAGTGCCTATATGTAAAAAAAAAAAAGTCAAAGGTGTTATTTTGAGACATTTACATTTGTTAACTCTTTGAGTCCCAAGGAACGCATCATACGTTCATAGGTTCCTACCTAGAAGCCCAATTAACATGATGCGCTGATCTGATTTCTTTCATTACTACCTCCTGGACCTGTGATGCTAAACCCCCTGGGACTCAAAGAGTTAAGTATCTAGGCACATGGATAAAATCCGATGGAAAATATATCACAGAGATAAGAAATAGAATATTACAGGCCAAAACTACATTTTACAACATGAGGAACATTTTGTGCAATAAACATATGTCATTGAAGGTTAGAAAAAGAATTCTCGCATACCATACAGAACCAGTTTTAACATACGGCTGTGAAGCCTGGATAATTTAAAAACAAGCCAAACAGTATCTTGAGCAACCCAGATGATTTGGAAAGAGGTGAATTCTCGAAGACAACTTATTACAAACATCAGAAAGTGACAGACATTAGTTTTTTAAAATGTTATGAGAAGAGGGAAAATTGGAACTGTTGTGACAACTGGAAAGATCTGTGGAAAAAGAGACTGAGGAAGACAGCGGGAAAAGATTCTTGACAGCCTTTTGTCATAGCATGACGAACTGATACACACAGTTACTGATCGCCGTATGTGGAGAGGCACAATCGCCCACGCCATTCGGCAAGGTACTTGATGATGAGTAAATGCCGTCATTGATCTATGTACATGTTTAAAGTTAGTAGTAACACAAATGTGACAGCTAATACATATGGACAGATAAACGACGGTACAAGGATATCACTTACGGTAGAATAGGTGCCATTCGCTTCTGTTGCGACTCTTTTGTTGTCACGAAAATCATAACCGCCTCCTTGGAAACAGAAAACAAACGCAACAAACTACCAGTCATTCAATAGAGAAATGGGACTCCATAAAAGTCAGTGTTAGATACTAGGTGTTTATACATTCTAGGTGACGACACACAAGACGACTGTATATGATTGGTCCCTTTCTTGTTGTCTTTGCCGTCATAATATTTTACGTTAAAATTATGACAAACATCAGGTGGCCGTATTGATAGAGCTGCGTATGTTTCATTGGTACTAGCAAATACAGTATGTATTTAATTATTTAGAAATTCATGGCATGAATTTGGGGTTAAACTTGGTAATGCACGTCGCTCGCTGCTGTCTTCACTGGCAAGAAAGGAAACACTATACCAAACTTTTGATGGGAATAGTCAGTAGGGGTATCTTGGGGTGGCTGCTGCATAGGAGGACTGAACACGCATGGAAATGCTCGATGTGCAGTGGCATCGGTTGATAACATTGCATTATAAAACGTATCATTTCCCAGTTTATATCCTTTGTCTTGTGCAGTGTCAAATATTTCTTTACGCTCTTTTCACATACGTTTAACATACAATATTGTCGACAGTATCATTTGCGTCACAACTAATGTTCAGAAAAAGCGCATTGTTATCCCATGTCTTTGGTAGAAAGCCCGTACAGCGAACAACTATCAGTTACCCTGATGCAAAAGAACTGTCAAGTTATTTGCTGAACGCTAAAACCTTCTTCTGTGCAATTCGAAACATTTTACTACTTATATCACAACGATTTTCAATGTCAAAATTATGCCAAAATTATAATCTTTTCAGTCATCATCATCATGTAGCATGTCCTTTGCAGAAGGTGGCTCTCTTCGCTGTCTGCCTGAAAGAAACTCGGTCCCTCGCCAGCTATTCCGCTTCGTGTACTTTCAGAATCAAGGAGTGGCTTATATTTTGTGCACATCTTCGTGTTGGTCAATCCCTACTCCTCCTTCTTGGTACATATGCCTTCTGGTATTTTTTTTTTTTTTTTCTCAGTCCACCATGGCTGTTGATCTGACAAAAATATGTCAGTTTCGGAGACAAGATGCTGTTTATTAGCCAATCTTTCTTGATGTTCACATCTTTTCGAATGTCAACAGTTCTTCTCTTCTTTGTCCATGGTAATCTGAGAAGTTTTCAATTGCATTTCATCTTAACAGCCCCTAATTTCTTTCTTAAGGACTGGGAGATAGTTCACGACTCACATCCATATGTTGCAACGGGGAAGATGCATGCTCTCAAAATTGTAATTTTAATTTCCTTGCTGGTGCTTAACCATAGACTTTGAATACTGTTTAATCTTTGCATTGCAACGGCTATCCTCCTTTTGATTTCTTCATTGCTATTTATTACAAACTTTGGATATTACAAGTTTGTGACATTTTCAATTTCTTAACCACGCATTGTTTTTTTTTTTTTTTCCCACTGTGGAAATGGAAAGAATGATTAAGGTTTTTGAATATAAATGCTATAGATGTATTTTACGAATTCGTTTTTTTTTTAAAAGAATACAAAACTAATAAATATGTCAGAGACAAAAAATACAAATATGCGGGGCATCAGGGGCCTATCTTGGCAGTGGTGAAACATCGCAAGCTAGCTTGGTTTGGGCATGTGAAGAGGCATTGTATGATTCGATTGCAAAGACTGCTTCAAGGAACATTGGGGGATAGTCAAAGAAGAAAAGGGAAAATAAGAATCTGCAATGACAACATTAAGAAATGGACAAGACTAAGTTATCATATACTTATTCATTAAGCGGAAGACAGAGATGGCCGGTGTTTTGTGATAGTGCTTCCATCAACACACCTCTACGATCATAATGGGTCAAGGGCTTTGTTATGTTTTTTTTTTTTTTTTTTTTTCGGTCGTTATTCAGTTTTGTCTGTGGAAATTATTTTTCGTTGTCTTTAAATTCAAGAACACATTCCTTTCAGCAGCTATGCATTTTTTTTTTTTTAAATATGGTGCGGATCGGAAGGTCGTGGGTTCGCTCCCTGGCGGAACCAGACATTTTATTTTAAATGACCTTGACTTTCAGGTCGACCAAGCCTTGAGTGGGTACCGGGTGCATTTCAGGGAAGTAATGACGGCCAGAGTGATGCTGACCACACAACCCATCTTGTGCCGATTGGTCTTTTAAAAAAAATGCTAGCCCTATAAACCATTTAGGCCTAAAGGGGTGGAAAAGGGACCTCTACTTTACTTTACTATATATTGACTATTACCCTAAAACAGACAGGGTCTTACCAACATCTTTGGTATAGTAGTCTTCTTCTGCATTGTAGTAACCATAGAAACTGTCGAAGCCTCTGTAAGTGGGCGTGCACTCCCATCTGCACATGCCCAGATGCCACCTGATGTTTATGCGGAAGACATTGAGATGACTGTTTTGTGGTTCAGGCAGTGGTCAAACTGCGATATTTCTTTCATAATTTTACGAGAATTTGCCTATAACATTGATGCTGATTCTACATTGTGTTTATAACATTGATGATGATTCTACAATGTGCCTATAACATTATGATGACACTACAGTGTGACTGTAGCAGTGATGATGATTCTACATTGTGTTTATAACATTGATGATGATTCTACATTGTGTTTATAACATTGATGATGATTCTACATTGTGTTTATAACATTGATGATGATTCTACATTGTGTTTATAACATGGGTGCTGATTCTACATTGTGTTTATAACATTGATGATGATTCTACATTGTGTTTAAAACATGGGTGCTGATTCTACATTGTGTTTATAACATGGGTGCTGATTCTACATTGTGTTTATAACATGGGTGCTGATTCTACATTGTGTTTATAACATGGATGATGATTCTACATTGTGTTTATAACATTGATGATGATTCTACATTGTGCCTATAACATTGTGATGACACTACAATGTGACTATAGCAGTGATGAAGATTTTACAATGGGCCTATAACATTGATGTTGATTCTACAATGTGCCTATAACATGTGATGATAAAGTCAAGATGGTTTCTCTGAACGGCTAAGCTTTTGCCAGGAACGTCGAAATAACTTCGTAGCATCAGCGACGACCCCAATGGTTCTCCGTTAAAAAAATTCAACCGTGAATGATGAATCTGTGGCGCGAAACCACGAAATTTAGGCTGTGACCTCTCTGCCCTGGAGATACACTATTTATGCTCATACTTTTTTGAGGGAGGGTCAGATAACAGGTTGTGTAGGACGCTGTAACGACAGACATTAGAAAATGTTTAGTGCTCAATATTTACAGTTTTACACACGCATGCACACATTTACACACACTCACTCACACACTTTTACATACACAGCCATATTATACACTCACTCACTCTCATACAAATTCACACAATCACATATACGCCCACACACTCCTTCACATACACACACGTACACACACTCCTACTCACTTACATGCATACACACTCATATACACTAAGATACACACACTCTCACACACACACACATATTGAGACATGCATATAACCCACACAAAGACACACACACTCACACACACACATATTGAGACATGCATATAACCCACACAAAGATACAAACACTCTCACACACAGACACATATTGAGACATGCATGTAACCCACACAAAGATACACACACTCTCACACACACACACACATATTGAGACATGCATATAACCCACACAAAGATACACACACTCTCACACACACACACACATATTGAGACATGCATATAACCCACACATAGATACACACACACATATTGAGACATGCATATAACCCACACATAGATACACACACACATATTGAGACATGCATATAACCCACACAAAGATACACACACACACATATTGAGACATGCATATAACCCACACAAAGATACACACTCTCACACACACACACACATATTGAGACATGCATATAACCCACACAAAGATACACACACTCTCACACACACATACATATTGAGACATGCATATAACCCACACAAAGATACACACACACATATTGAGACATGCATATAACCCACACAAAGATACACACACACACACACATATTGAGACATGCATATAACCCACACAAAGATACACACACTCACACACACACACACATATTGAGACATGCATATAACCCACACAAAGATACACACACACACACATATTGAGACATGCATATAACCCACACAAAGATACACACATCCGGGTATTTTATTATGGATCCCTATGAACATCCACCCTAAAGAGAACCAGTATTTAACGCAGTGGCTAATAGCTTCAGTGTTTATCTTTATACAACATTGTATTATACAAGTAAGTTTATTATGGACTCTTTTGTACATCGGCCACCCAGTCGCCCATTGGCTTGTCGACAGACGACTTCGTCGCCGGTCATCACACTATAATGACCTGTCCCCTGTGATTGCTTCAACTCTGCAATAGTTCTTTTCAGAGCTAATTGGTTACGTGCAATGCTAAGCTATTTTGTTATGACGCACATAACTTAGTCCCAATGAAAACCTAAAGCTTCCCTTTCAGGGATTTCTGGTTGAATGTGACGATTTGTTCTTTTCACAAAGCCACTACCACCACCAACCCTCTTGTACTCCATTGCAACATTGGGCAGATAGTGACTGGCCCCTACTTCTAGAGACCAGTCAATACTAGATAAGAGATGGCGGTCTGTACTTTCCGAGACACGTCCTGTTGTCTACCTTAGTCTGTGTCCACTTAAAAAAACCCATAGGTCAGTGTTATACACATCCACGCCTTCATACGAATTCAATCCAAGCCCTTCGAAACAAATATACTGAATAGTCGGGCCTCCTGTATCCTGTATCAGGTGGCACCCGCATACCCTATCCCTCCTAAAAATGTTCTGAAGAAATGTGGAGGCATTTCAGGAGTTTTCAGCCCCCCCCCCCCCCCCCCAACCCCCCCCCTCTCATTCCTTCCCCTTCCGTCTGTCCCTTTTTTCAAAAATAATATAAAGGAGCTAAGAGGCTTATTTGAATCATGTATTTTTATTACAGTAAAAATGATTTTTAATCTTAAATTGAACCGTGTATGTAAACTCTGTTTAAATGTATTTACTCATAAATTTCATATTATTTTAAGTATGTTATTATATTTTTGAAAACCATTATATTTCCGTTCAAGGGATCATCATCATCATTTTCATACTCCCCAAGGGGTGTGGACCCCGGATTAAGGCGTCTATACCAAGTTCCAGGTCATCATCTCTCACCAGCTCTCCCACCTTCCTCGTGTTATTTCATATCCAGGGAGTCACTTATGTCATGTGCCCATCTTCGT
Source organism: Candidula unifasciata (assembly GCA_905116865.2). Lineage (NCBI taxonomy): Eukaryota > Metazoa > Mollusca > Gastropoda > Stylommatophora > Geomitridae > Candidula > Candidula unifasciata. The sequence goes on from CAJHNH020000738.1 coordinate 142,382, forward strand.
TCTGGTTCGCCCCTGCCTCTACTTTCTGGTACCATCCCTTCTGCTATTAATTTTTTCCAATTCACCATGTAGCTTGAAATGACCAAGATATTTCAGCTTATGAGACAGGATGCTGTTTATTAGCCAATCTTCTTTAATGTAGAGATTTCTTAGAATGTCAGTATTTCTTCTCTTCTTTGCCCATGTTTTCCTGAGATCTTTCTATAGCATTTCAGCTCAAAGGACACTATATAAGTTCGAGACACTAATGACTAATGGATGCAGGATCAACAACAGGAAAGTACTTACTTGCCGACTATATGAGTGGCATAGCCCTCCTTCTTCAGTACTTCAGGCAAGGTTGTCAGGTTGAGAGGCATACATACGTTCTGGTACGCAAGGATCACTACATGCTGAAAGATAGGGATTATCCAATGACACTGTCCGAAACTGTCTCGTGGGTTTTATCTCAGCTTGCACCTCTTCCATCTTGTGGTAACGTAAGTACAGGATCCTTGTCCATGACTTTAATAGTGGTATTGGGCATATAGGGCTAGACCTTTATGTTATACACCATTTGGCTAGGTGGATATGCATTCAGCATCACGCTGGTCGCCTTTACTTCCCATGACCGCACCTGTTACCCATTCAAGGCTGGGTCGACCTAGGAGCCAAGTTCATTTCTGGAAAAAAAAAAAACTTCCGGCACCGTCACGGCTTGAACCCACGACCTTCCAGGACGCATCTTGTAGCGACGTAGTGAAACATCCCAACTCACAGGACACTAATGCTGTACATGACCACATGAGAGTAAAATGCCTTTGAAACGTGTTACATATAACCATTCAAAGCAGTCAGCAAGCTTACAATAACTTGAATAAGTTGAGTAAGGGAAACTTTTCAGAACATCAGATTGCATTCATTTCAAAGGCATTTCACTCTCGTGTGCTCATCTATAGCGTTAGTGTCCCGTTTGTGTGGATGTTTTATTGTGTGGAGAATAGAATATCAAAACAATAACCACGCGTCGCTGCACAGGTGAACTGTTTTCCAAGCAAGGTTTACACGTGTGTCAATTACTATAGTCTTCTTCTTTTATTTATATATATGTATATATATATATCATCATGTAGCAGGTCTCTTGCCAGTTCTCCCGCCTCATGAACTTTCACACTCAAGGAGTCACTTATATCCTGTGCCCATCTTCGTCTCGGTCGACCTCTGCCCCTCCTTCCTGGTACCATGCCTTCTGCTATAATTTTGTTATATATATATATATATATATATATATATATATATATATATATATATATATATATATATATATATATGTGTGTGTGTATATATGTATGTTTATATATATGCCACTATTATATATATATATATATATATATATATATATGTGTGTGTGTCACTGGAAGGTTACTGAGTTAAAGTTTTCGAAGTTCGACAGGACTTCTAGTAAGAGCTATAGTTCCAGTTATGTATAGATAAGTAGAGGCAAACATTTAGTCTATTATTCTTGTTGATGCGGTCAGGTTAATGTGTTGATCAAATATAAGCACAAGTATTTACTGGGTGGTTTATAGGTTTTTGTTTTTTAATGCTCCAAACCAGACAAAGATGTCATATCCTTCCTTTCGCATGCATCTCTCACCCTCACCCCCCCCCCCCACCACCACCACCACTTTTCCTCTACCCCCACCTACATTTTCTCTTCTCCTAATTGTTTTTTATTATTATTATTATTATAATTATTAATGTATAACGTTTACATTACAAAAGGCATTCTGACGACTTTCCTAGGTGAAAAGAGATGCCTCGAGAATCCGGACTTCTTTCTGCTTTCTACCTGTAGCCTACCCAAACCCTCAGTAGTCACCTCATATACTACATGACTGGCAGGCTGCAGTGTTATAACCGTTTCTGGCTTTCCTGTGAGTCCCGGTAGAACATGTGTCAATCAATCAATCAATCAGGTGCCGTCTCCACAATGAAGGTTGGCTGCAATGGATCTCCAACAAGCCCTGTCTCTTGCCCTTGATGTACACTTACTCATACTGCTGTTCGTCCATCTCTTGATGTTTTCCTGCCACTTGTAACGCTGTCTGCCTTTTGCACGCCTACCTTGAACCTTTCCCTCTAGGATGATCTTTACAATACTGTTATGTCTTTTAATGTGGCCAAAATATTTCACTTGTCTCTTTTTTATTTTACCTAGCAACTCTCTTTTCATTCCCAATTTCCTCAGTACCTCTATATTTCATAGATTTTGTTTCCACGAAATACGACCTAATCTTCTGTATATCCACATCTCCAAAGAATTGATACGATTTTCCAGTTGTTTGTTCATTGTCCATGTATCTGTGCCATAAGGTTGAGAATACATAACATTTGACAATTCTCATTTTTAATGAATTGCTTATTTCTCTTGATGTCAGAAACTTTTGCATGTTGTTGAAAATGTTTTTGGCCATCCCAATTCTTTTCTTGACTTCTGTTTCACTTCTGCCGTCACATGTTATTACTTGTCCAAGATATAAGCAATTTTTAACTTGTTCCAATTTCACCCCGTTCACTGTGATATTCATTGTTAGCTGATTATTTTCTTTGCTAATTATCATGGTTTTTGTCTTTTTCAAATTTATATCTAATCCAAATTCTGCATTCCTTCTGTTTACTTACTCCACTAGGTATTGCAACTCCTGCTCACTCTCTGCTAGCAACACTGTGTCGTCCGCATATCTCAGATTGTTTATTATTCTACCATTGATGTGCAGTCCTGGTAATTCTACAATTTCTTTAAAAATGGTTTCTGTACATAAGTTGAAAAGGCTAGGCGCCAGCACACATCCTTGTCTTACTCCTCTCTTGATCTCTATCTGGGGTGAGCAGATGTTGTCATATCTTACTGTTGCTTTTTGCTCCCAGTATAAGTTTCTAATAAGTCTGATATCCTTTCCATCTAGTCCTATGTTTTGAAGAGCTGCAATTAGTTGTTCATGTTGCACTCCTTCAGAGGCTTTTTTGTAATCTATAAAACATGCATAAATATTTTTCTGAACTTCTATATATTTTTCAGTCAGCATCTTTAGACAAATTATGGCCTCTCGAGTACCACTGTTTTTACGGAGTCTAAATTGCTCTTCAGAAACTTCTTTCTCTATTTTATCTTGAATTCTTGCTTGTATTATCTTCAAGAGTAACTTAGTTACGTGACTCATTAGGCTAATAGTTCTGTAATCTTCACAATCAACAGCTTTTGATTTCTTGGGTAGTGTGATAAAAACAGATGTTTTCATGTCCCTGGGAATGTACCCATAGTTATAAATGTTATTGCATATTTCTGTGATAGTATCAATTCAAAAAGTAGATAATGATTTTAACATTTCTGCAGTTATGTTGTCTGGACCTGCAGCTTTTCCCTGCTTCATCTGTTTAATGGCTTTCTCTACTTCAGACTTTAATATGTTTGGTCCCTCATGAATATTATGGATTGGCGGTTTGTCACCTCTGTTGTCCCAAAACAGGTCTTCTGTGTATTCAGTCCATCTTTTTATTTTATCTTTCTTATCAACAATAATTTTTTCATCCTTCCCCCTAATACAACCATTTCCTGTTAAATGTTTTTCCTTGTTTGTAAGTTTTCTTATATTTGCATGTATTTCCTTGATTCTGTGTTTTATTTCAAGATCCTCTATTTCTTTGCAATTTAACTGAATCCATGTTTCCTTAGCAGTTCTACACATATTTCGTATTTCTTAGTCTATTGGTGAATATTCTGGAGTGTTTTTTGCTTTCTTCCTTTGTGTCATTTTGTTAATAATTTCCTCAGTCATCCATACTTGATTTTTCTTGTTTTCTTTCTCTGGTAAGATGGCATTAGCTGTTTCCATACTAGTTTTGAAACATTCCCATTTTGTATTAATTTTGTCCTCTGGATTCTCCCGTCGATATTGTTCCATGCTTTCAACTATTAATCTGTCATATTTATTTTTAACCTCCACTCGGTACTGTTGGCTTATTTCTGGCTGTTTCAAAGCTGATATGTCTATGTGGGGTGACCTTTGTGTTTTTATTCCTGCGTTTTTAAGTTTAATTTGTATTTTTATTACCACAGGGTTGTGATCTGAATTTTTATCCGCACCTGGGTATGTTTTGGCCTTCTTTATGTTGTTTTTTAATCTGTCTCTAATCATTACATAGTCAATTTGGTTTCTATTTATATCTCCTGGACTCTTTCACGTAAACAGTTTTCTAGGTGGATGTTGATAAAATGTATTACAGATAATGAGTTGGTTCTCTTCGCAAAACTGTATCAATCTGTCTCCTCTGTCCTTGATCCTATGCCAAATTGCCCTACAATATGTTTGTGCTTCTTTTTCCCCACTTTTGCATTCAGGTCTCCCATAACTATTAGGACCTCTGATGATTTAACAACTTTGAGTGTTTGTTGTAGTTCTTCATAATATTCATCAAGCTGTTCATCACTGTAGTCAGTTGTTGGTGCATATTTCTGTATTATTGCAATATCAAAGGTTCTTGCTAGAACATGTGTGGGTAGTAGCATTTACATATTTTTTTTTACATTTTGCGTTTTTTAATCAAACAGATAAAATTTACCTTTAATGTTTACTGACGTTAGGATGTAACGTACATTATACTATGAATGACATAAATTTTTTTTTTATTATCACCCGTGACAACGTGACTTCAACTTGTATGGTACTGGAAGTAACGAAGACCAATGCATTATTGATCACGTTACCAAATGAGTAGCAATTGATTAATAAAATTATTACTCCAGGGCCATGTGTTTAATGCGCTTCAGAGACCAAAGAAAATAAATGTGTTTCATTATTATTTTCCTATTTATAAACAAAAACTGTTATTCCTGACTGTATTTACCACTTCTGTGGTGAAGGCACGTTGCGTCTTTAAACCTGATGATTCAGGGCCGCCTGATAAGAGCAATCACCACATTCTGACCAGGTTATGAATTTGTTTTTTTTTTTTCCGGAAAAGAATAAAATTTAATAACCAACGGAGGATTCAAACCTGGATATCCCACATGAGAACCCACTGTTCTTGACGGTTTGACCATAGAATAATACAAATGAGTGTTCATACCTGCAGGCCCAAACGAAAAGGGTACATGCCAGTCATCAAGGCGGAACGAGACCTAAAGACATCAAACATTAGTTATTATTGTAGGTATTTCGAAAATTGGTGTTTTAGTTATTCTATAGGGGGAAAAAGGCAAAATACGATCATAGAACAAAACATTGTCTTCGTATTTCTCTATGCAGTCTTTTTTTTTTTTTTTTTATAACTCTTAGAATTCCTTGCAGCGTCATGGCAGAAAGAGACTTTCTGTTCGATTTATATAGTAATTGTCAGTGTCTAGGATATCTCCACAGTTAATATCCTGCCTGGTCGACCTCTGGGTCTATTACCACCGTATCTGTATAACATTGCTCTCCGTGGTGCCCTGTCTGTTGCTAGTCTTGTTAGATGACCAAACCATTTGATTTGTTATCTACTCATAAAGTCCTGTGCCGACTGTCCTCCTGATATCATAATTCCTAAATTAGGTCTTTTCTTGTTACACCTAGCATGCTACGCAAACATTTCATTTTTGTCATGATTAATTCTCATTTGTCTTCTGAAAACAGTGTCCATGTTTCTCTATTAGCGGACTTGCTAGTTTCACACATTTCCTAGTGGATGTTTCTCATTTCACACAAGACTCCTGTAACAGGGAGACGTCATTACTTGTTTGTTAGGAGGTAGGATATTGAGCAAGCTAAGATGTACCGGATCAGCAAGTTTTTGGTAACCTTGACATTCCCTTTTTCTAGTACCTTCGTTTGTTATTAACAGATTAATATTTTGCAAATGAATCGTATTTGACGTCATTGTTGACGTGCCCTTTCAAAGAGAATGTAGTAGTAATGGCTTTCTGGGAGTCTCTATGACGTCAGCTGTCAATGTAATTACTATATTTAGGAGCAGAATAAGATGATAAAATCTGATGCAATCGAGATTTAATTACAAAATCCCAGGTGAGAAAGCACATAGTAAACAAGTTTGTAGCATACTAGAATATTCTAGAGGCAGATAAAGTGAGAAGAAAACAAATGCCTATCATTCCAGCATTCAAGTATAATTAATGATCGAGAAACCACTTTGTTAATACTTCAGTTTGCCAGACTTGGAAGAGGAGGGACTAATAACATGGACCCTTAAAGAAATCCTTCTGGCTACCAGACTTAGAGGACAAGGAACTGGTCTCAAGGACCCTCGTAGTTGTGGAGATGCCAGCTTCACACTAGAAGAAGAGGAACCAGTCACATGGAGCCTCAAAGACAGTCACTAGAGAGGAGACATGGAACAAGACATGGAGCTACAGAGACAACACACAAGATACATGGATCCCTCGTTAACAGAGACACATTAGGTAGAAACACTACTGAGATGTTAGTCGACGATGAAGCCATTAGTAACAGAAAGCACTAGAAGCCAGGTGGCAGTTATAGACACTAGAGCCAGTTAAAAAAGTAACTAGAGATAAAGAACACAACGCGACCTTAAGAGTTTGTAACCATAAGGAGAACACACCGCTATTCATAATATCATTGATGTTGTTTGTGACCTTGCTAAAGTATCAAAATAAAGACAGTATAGACAAGAAGAGTTGTTTCCAGACATTTTATTATACAAGCATCAGCGTCACGTGACAAGCATGCAGCAAGCTAGACATCATCATCACCACTATCTATACAACCTTCCTTCACCTCGTCTATGATCTTCTAATCGACTCCTCCTGTAGCAAAACTAAAGACGAACCTGGGTGTGACATCGACGTACGCAAAGATGACAGCTGTGCTACACTACGGGTTGAGTGTTTTTACATGGACGACGTGGCATTGTGTTCCATTCAAATTTTTGTTTCTTGGCTGTTGAAATGTCTGGAAAACTGACTTACTTTTGTGCGTGTGTATGTTGAATACTATATTATAAATTTACATAACAGCACTTAGGAAATTCCAGTTAGCGCTCCTTCCCCTTCTTCAGCAGCAAACGCAAAGTTCCGATTCTGATGGCATCAGTAACTTTCTGACGATATATTCTTTTTGTCATCATCTTGAATGTTGAGCGTCTGCCAAAGCCCCTGATCACTCTTCGTAGTGCCATTGTCCTCAGATTGTGCAAGAAAACTCTAGCTTGTCATATGTCAAATCAGCATCAAGTGGCGCAAAATAATCCAGTCGATATTTCTGTTTGTTTCCAACAACACACCGACATGACCTGGGGAACAAATGCATAAATATGTATGTATGTCTGTGTATGTATGAATTCATATCTATTAAGTGTGTATTTATGTAAACATGCATTTATTATGTATGTATGTACGTATACGTGTATGTACTAATAAACGTGTCAAGGTATGCCTTTATGTATGTATTATGAATGTATAAATATCTATGAATGAGTCTGTGTGTGTGTGTGTGTGTGTGTGTGTGTGTGTGGGTGGGTCAGTAACATACCACACAGAACTTACGGAGAACACAGAGGCTGCACATATGTCTGGTTGAGAATAATTCCAGACTTGGCTAAGCCATCAATGTTAGGGGATATAATGTCTGGGTTGTTGAAGCCCACGTCATTCCAACCTGTGAGAAAAAGGAAATCCTCCAAAATAATATTATTACTTACAAGTAAGATTTACACTGAGACGCGAAGACTAAAATGGTGCAGCCACCTTGAAAGATTGAATCTGACGATGACCACAGCGAGAGAGTATAATAAAAATATGAAAACAGTAAAGAGACACAAAGAGAAATAGCAGAAGACGGTCTGCAGGCTGCATTGACAGGCTAAGACTTCACAACATAACAGCATAGCAAGTAACCGAGCACATCCTGTCTCATCTACACATCATCGGTTAGACTGCGACGCATAGCGGCACAACGTTGATATGGACAAAAGAAAGAAAGAAAAAGAAAGAACCAACAAACTGCTGTGTATACGATGTGTAAAGCCTTCATAAATTTTAATCTACAAGGTAGGTCGTAAGCTGGTCAGTTTTCTTCTGAAACATCTGTATTTCCCATTTATTTCACAGAAAAGAGGCTTGGGAACTTAACATCCAACACAGTTTTAAGTAAACGTTTTATTCACAGGTACCTGCAGAGCAGACATAGCTGAATTTAAGAATTGGCGTCGCTGGGACCCAGTTTATTCCACGGTGGGACTCTTGTACCACCCACTGATGGAAGCCTGTCACAAAGCCAAAGTCCAAATGGACCAATAACCAGGACTTTCCAGTGTACCAGCAGCACTGTAATTGCATACTCGTCATGCCTTTGCTGTCAGTTTTGAGTGTGGGACAGATCTGCTGGTCACTCCCCGTAGCATATCATCGCAGGCGCTACGGAAGGCCCTTGGATATCATCTCCAGCTGCGTTTGTTATCACCGTCAGCTGAGCTCGATGATGTCATCTGACCGCTCCAGTGAGAAGGTAATTTTGTATTATATCTTAAATCAGCGATTGAAAATACATGCGTATGCAGAATCACCCCACTGTCACGAATGCTGGTTAGCGTCAGAGACTTTAGTCCATATAATAGGGAATATTTCAGATCTATCCCTGTATTCCTTCTCCTTCACTTTCACTGGCTGTTCACCCTGGCAGAGAGTTCTGGTTGTGAGAACACTCCTGGACCTGATCCACAGGTTGAGTTTTGCGTGTACATATCCTACTTATTTGTATATGGCATTTTGTTCCTTTTTCTGTTATTGTTACTTTAAGTGTCAGATTTCCTTTTTTGAAAGTCCCATGTTTTTTTTACGCTTGTAACCTTCTGTAACAGTCAGTGAAGAATGTGCACTTTGTTGGGAGCTCGCTCCTGTATTAACGCAATGTTTGTCCTTATATTTTATATTTCATCATTGTTACACCAACGTCTCAGAATGTACTAAAGTGAAATATTTTCACAGCAACTGCACATTGGGAATACTGATGCTAGACAGATATGTTGTTTGTTTTTTAACTGACAGGTGGGAACGCCGTCAACGATGTGGTTAAGATAAAGCTGGCTCTACCAATGAACCAATGTTCGAATTTTGTAAACAAAATCACAGATCAGTACGTATTTAAACCTTTGGCCCGGCATGACAGCATCTAGCGTCTTCCTGTTTTACAAGGCGTATAACAAAAAAACAGATAGCAAAGACCTGTGAAAGTTATGAAAGGTCTTCTATACAACCTGTGTAGTTTTTGTATGTGAAACATGGACATGATGTGATGGTTGTGGTGGTGATGATAAAGATGATGATGATGATGGAAGTCTAATCTCAGGTGTTGTAGATTTAAACAGCAATTGGTAGGAAGAATGCATACGCCGGAAGTCAGAAGTAGTGGCCGAACTCATGAAGACACTAATGCTCCTGCTTCGGGACCTGGTTGAGCTTGCTGTGATTAGACATGATGAGCTTTAGATCACATGGACGTTAGATAAAACACATGGACGTTAGATAAAACACATGGACGTTAGATAAAACACATGGACGATAGATAAAACACATGGACGTTAGATAAAACACATGGACGTTAGATAAAACACATGGACGATAGATAAAACACATGGACGTTAGATAAAACACATGGACGATAGATAAAACACATGGACGTTAGATAAAACACATGGACGATAGATAAAACACATGGACGTTAGATAAAACACATGGACGATAGATAAAACACATGGACGATAGATAAAACACATGGACGTTAGATAAAACACATGGACGATAGATAAAACACATGGACGTTAGATAAAACACATGGACGATAGATAAAACACATGGACGTTAGATAAAACACATGGAAGATAGATAAAACACATGGACGATAGATAAAACACATGGACGATAGATAAAACACATGGACGATAGATAAAACACATGGACGATAGATAAAACACATGGACGATAGATAAAACACATGGACGATAGATAAAACACATGGACGATAGATAAAACACATGGACGATAGATAAAACACATGGACGATAGATAAAACACATGGACGATAGATAAAACACATGGACGATAGATAAAACACATGGACGATAGATAAAACACATGGACGATAGATAAAACACATGGACGATAGATAAAACACATGGACGATAGATAAAACACATGGACGATAGATAAAACACATGGACGATAGATAAAACACATGGACGATAGATAAAACACATGGACGATAGATAAAACACATGGACGATAGATAAAACACATGGACGATAGATAAAACACATGGACGATAGATAAAACACATGGACGATAGATAAAACACATGGACGATAGATAAAACACATGGACGATAGAAAGCTGTTTGCATAGGTCTCGCTGTAACGCAGTAACGCCAGCACGCGCGTCTTTAGACCAAGCTTTTAAGGGTTTAGTTTTTGTTTTAAAATGTTGGTTTTCTAATTGACATCGCAATCATATCATTTCAGTCTAATGTTGTTTTTGTCAATATTTTCACAAGCGACAATGATGAACATCCCGTAAAGATCTATCTGCGCCTCGGCACTGTTCACTCGCTCCCAAAGGGCCCTCACAACATCTAACTTGTCATACATCGATTAACCACCAAGGGGTGCTTAGCCAGCCAGTCGGTCTGCTAATTTCTCAACGCATCTACATGATTTGGAGAAAATATCCAAAGGATGCTAACTTGGACCTCTAAAGTGATGCTTGCCACTCTGCACCAAGCATGCCTGTTTCTACCATTCTCGACATGCTCTGTGAGTCAGTTACAAACACGTCATGTGTGTACAGCTCATTCTCAAGCGAGCGGAAGGTAACAGAGACTGCCTCCACCTTCATTCTCAAACTAAATGTTGGCGCAGAAACAGAGCAGCTATGGGGAGACACGTTTGCCGTGAAGCTAGGAACTGTGAATACCTGATGACCTAACAGTGGATATCAGAAACCTTTCTTGGAAATATAATTATCTACCAGACATTGATTGATTGAGTGCTATCTGCCTTGTGCATAAGCTCACTTGGTTAAGCCAGGTGACAAACTCTTTGTGGTCCGAGTTCGCGCTCAGGGATAGGCAGAAAAGCCACGTATTTCGTAGATCTACGGTATCTATCATAGAATCAAGGCCGAAGGATTGCGATATCCTTAAACTCTAGTCAAAAGGTTTACAACTCAAGGTTTCTGGATAAATAAAAAAAAAAAATGAGTACTATCTGGTTTATAAGAATATGAAATTAGCAGCATATGTCCATTACAGGCTGCAATTTTGTTCCCGCCTACTTGTGTCACTAACCGCCTATAACTTACACGCCTTTACTTGTTATCTCTATTATGAGTTAAAATAGGTTATTATGGCTTGTAATATTATGCACGTTTTTCATTGGATAACTTGTATTTGTTTTACCAGCTATGATTTTATTGTCAGTAATTTTTTTTTTAAGTATAAGCGTATTGATCATCTACTGTGATTCCAAAGCATAATACAGCACAGTAGGAAAGACGGAAAGATAACAGCAGGTATTGTATTGCTATATTGTCTGCTTCTATTGTCAGTGAACAAATCGTGCAACCTTTAGTTTGTCGTTTACTTAGCTCTTGATGCTGATCAGTCACAATTTCCATGCATATATGTCCCTCAATTTCAAGTGTACTTGACAATGAACAGACAGACAGATTGGCTGCTAACGCGTCATTTGGTGTTGAATTATTGCATGACAATCAGGTGTCGTCACCACCTCCTGGAAGCAATGAAAAATGCGCAGAGCACAAATCGATCGTCACTGTCTGAAGATAAGGGTATTTTATGAAGTGATCATGTGATTTGACCGACGCTCAGCACTCAGAAGAAAGGCAAGACGGATATAAATACTACTGCTACTGGTTCCATCGTCACTAGGATTCAAAGCTGACTGTGAAGATGGCGATAGAGTGCTTATAGAAATTCCCAGATTGTTTTGATGTTGGCGGTTAATGTATCTCATTATGTGATATATACAAGGTTCGACAATTAAGTAATGAGACTGATTTTATTATGGCCAAGACAAAAATGCCATCTATGAAGCAAAGCAATGTATCTAATGAGGCAACATTCATATATGATCTGAAAACTTTTTATCGCCGCTCGACAAACAGACAACAAACAAGTAGCCATTTTGTTGAGGTGTATTGTTACGTAATCAGCATGGAGCAAAAAGCTAACATTAAATTCTTTTTTAAAACTCAGAAAAAAAGCGTTATTAAGACAGTTAAATTTATGCAACAAGTTTAAGGGGATAATTGTTTATCTCGTGCAAATATGTTCAGGTGGTTTACATAATTCAAAAGTTGTGTGAAAATGATTACTAATGCATCTAGACATAGACGCTAAATTTCTGTTCATAGTGATGAACTTATTGCAAACGTCAGAGAAAGGATACAAGAAGATCATTGTTTTACTGAAAGGATAAAAAAAAAGGACCCTTTTCCGCGCCTTTATGTGTATAGGGCATATAGGGCTAGACCTATATTTTTATAGACCGATCGGCAAGATTGGTGATGTGGTCAGCATCACGCCGGCTGCCTTTACTTTTCCCGGACTGCACCCGGTACCCACTCAAGGCTGGGTCGACCTGGGAGCCAAGGTCATTTTTTAAAAAAAAGTCCGGCTCTGCAAGGGAGCGAACCCACGACCTTCCGATCCGCGGCGAGCGTCTAACCGCTAGGCCACGGCGACTCCCTTACTGTGAGGATGATGGCAGATAAATCTGGTGTTAATAGAAAGACCATTAATAACATTTTAGTGCAAGAAATTGGCAAGAAAAGAGTTGCTTGCCGGTTTGTACCACATTCGTTGTCTGATGATCAAAAACATCAGCGGGTTGAGTACCCAATAGACATCATCAAAACAAGAATTTTTGCCCCAGATTTGTCTCCCTGTGATTATTTTCTATTCTCAAAATTAAAGTTACGATTCAAAGGACGCTTCTTAAGCGATACTGATGATTTCCAAAGGACCGTAACATCGACTTTAAGGGCCATAACAACAGAAGCATTACAGAGGTTGTTCCAGTGTGTGTTAGATAGTGCCACTTGCTGTATCAATGCACAAGGGGCTTACTTTAAAAAAAAATACAGATTATATCTTCAACTGTTGATGTTTTTTTTTTTTTCGGTGAATTTGTCTCATTACTGAATTGTCGAATCTCGTACTCTTATTATTGTGTTAATTACTTTTTTTTTTTGATTTCATTAATTTTTCTCTCAAGTAAAGTTTTATTTCATATTACATGTTCGTCAGTTAGCCGGACATTTTTCAGAAGTGAACGTGGCTTCCAGGTCGACCTAGCCGTGAGTGGGTGCCGTGTGCAGTCCCGGGAAGTAAAGGCGACCAGCGTGATGCTGACTGCATCACCCATATTGTGCCGATTGATCTTTAAAAAATATAGGTGTAGGCCTAAAGACGCCTAAAGGAAAGGGGACTTTACTTAGTATTTCCTTGTTTTTGTCTAAATACCTGCTTTTCTTGAAGTTTAGATGAAGTAATTTCCACTGTTTAAATAGATTTCGAATAAATCTTGTTGCCCCTTCCCTTTTGCATCTACGTATCCAACATCACGTGCATTATGCATAATTATCATTATTTTTTTCTGACTGATTCTTTTCCCTGAGGTACCTGAAATGTGGTTGACGGAAGAAAGCTTAATATTATATAGAGACAGCCAAAACGAGCAATCTAAATATTTCGAAACACCCTAGAAATCAAGTCGAGATTGTCCTGGTACATTGAAGAGACATAGTGTCACAAAACAAAAATTATGAAATAGCAAAAAGAATACCCCTTTTATCCTTCCCCTCATGCCTCGCTATTGGAAGAGGAGCGAGAGGGTAGAAACTGAGAGAGATAAAGGAGAAAAAAGAAGGAGGAGGAGGAGACATATAGCAGCCCTAATGGTGCTAGTTCATCTATTCAAGGGTCTTGTCATTCATGATAAATGTAGATGGAAGTCATGGCTATCCACAAAACGTGGTGTACATTCCGTCATTTATGTTATAACAACATGTGGCGGTTGGACAGATTTATTACTTTTAGTCATTTCAAGTTTTTGCTTCTGACAATAGTTAACTGCTGCAGTTTCTTTTATATATAGACTGAAAGAATACATTTGCTACCGAGGAAAGGGCATGGTGTAAAACTGGGAGCTGCGAATTTCTTTTGGGATTCTTTTCGTTTGCCGAGACTGCAGTCTATGTCCATCATCATCATCATCAGGTGCCATGCCGACTGGCGTAGGCGATAAGGCCTCTCCATAATCTGCGATCTCCTGCAGCATGTATTAGTTCGTGTGAGTCTATGTCCATTGTTATAATAAGTCATAGTAATGGACCTTCTATATGGATTTATGTGTTGGCACAGGAACGGAGCAACTATGGAGTGACACGTTTGCTATGAAGTTATACACATCATCATGTTCCTTGCCAGCTGGCTAAGGCGTTCATGCATCTCCACAGATTTCGTTCTTTGGTGTTCAGGATCAGTTCTACTGATGATATTCCTCCATGCCACTGTCTTAAACCATCCCTTATCATTTTTCTTGGTCTGCCTCTGCCTCTCCTATTAGTGATTTTTCCAGTCGTCACAATATTTTGTCCTGTGCTTCTTTTCTCATCACATGACCAAAGAACGTTGTCTCCTTCTCATTGTTGAATATAATGTTCTACTTTCATGAGCCATTTCCAGGTAATCATTGTTAGTTATTCTGGCAGTCCAAGGTATTGCTATGAAGTTATAATGACGATCGACTGATTACCTGTTAAATGTATTCATGAAAGCGAGAATACCAAACTGTTCAGTATCCTCTCTATTGGTCTTCACTGCGCCTCTTCTACTCAAATTTTCGCCTTGTCACGACTTACTTCACTTTACACTTTGTCTTCATCTGCTGTGAATAATCACATATGTTTGTGTGTTCAAGACATCTTCATTGCTTATTGTATATGTCCATAGTGTTCACATAATTGGTCTCTAAAACGGATTCGTCTTTATCAGAATTAAGATTGTATTCTGTTTTTCATTCACTGGCTTTGTAGCGGACAGTTTCGGGTTTTCGTCCACTTCTAGACTTTAGTCTTGTTCCAGCATTGCGGGTATTTCCGTTTTACAGATCTGGCTTATTTTAATGCGGACTATTATCTCGTCGCGAAGAGAAGATGGAAATGGCTTAGCCACGTTATGAGAATAAATCCTAATATACCTACCAAAACAACTCTCACATGGATACCAGAGGGAAAGAGCAAGCAGGGGTGCCCAAAAACAACTTGGAGACGAACGATGGAGAGTGATCTGAATATGGCAATCTGACATGGAAAACTGCACTGAAGATTGCACAGGACAGAAAGCATGGAAAGTCATCTCTGAAGCCTCATGTGTCACTAGGCAGAAAGAGAATTAATGATGATGATGATTATTATTATCTCTTCGTCTTTGAACAGATGCAATCTTATTTCGATGGAAAGATCTATAATTAGTCAATTTTTACAATATGTTTGTTAGAGAACTGAGAGCAAATATCACTTACTCTCCCCACTTCTTTTTTTTAACGTGTTCTAAATGGTCTCGGAGCTCGTACGGTGGGCATGGGTCAATGCCTGTTTTGATGTTAATCAGTAATCATAAACCAGTTTTTTTTTTTTTTAAAGTCAATAATACTAACTTTTAATATGAAACATTAAATAACAAACATTTACCCAAGTCATCTGCGACAATAAACACGATGTTTGGTTTACAGCTGACAAACGGGCAAGCAGTCAACATAAATATACACTCCAGAAAGCTGACTTGTCTCAAAGAAGCCATGTATTGTTTAGTAACGTACACAACAGTAACTCAAACAAATTAACAAGTCGAATTAAGCAACAAGCGACTTGGATTTTGTGTAGTGGTTAAAAAAATAATTTCTGTACCAAAGTTTGCACTGGGATCAGTGGTAATTTCCATCACATTATCTATGAGTAACACATAGTAGCATTGCATTGTGGTTGTATCAGTACAGGAAAAGGTGCTTGATGTCAAACTTAATACACTTCAAGTGGATTTTTGGTAACTCTGTCCATCTGCCTCTTGTTAGATGTAGGAGATGTGACTGACTTTAGTATATTTTTTCATGATAGCAAAGTCGGTGTTAGAGTGCAACCATAGGGGCGTCAGAAACTGGAAATACAGACACTTGGAGGCATCCCCTGCCCCAAACCCTTGTCATCTACCTAGAAAATAAGGGGATAACCCCTTCCAGTTTATTTAAATTATTTTTGTAAATAAAAGTTGGCACATTTTTGTCTTTCCCAATGATATTGTTATATTGTGCTGTGAGCATGCATGGGGCTGACAGTCCATGGCGATGGCCAGGCGAAATATATATATTGAAATATTTTATATCATGTGTCTCGAAAGCTGAAATATTTTGGTCATATCAAGCGCCACGATGGATCGGAAAAATAATTGTAGCAGAAGGCATGGTACCAGGAAGGAGGGGGAAAGAGGCCGACCAACACGAAGATGGGCACAGGATATAAGTGACTTCAAGAGTAAGAAAGTACATGAGGAGGGAGATATGGCGAGAGACCGAGTTCTTTCAAGCAGACCGTGATGAGAGCGACGTTCTGCGAAGGATCTGCTACATGATGATGATGCATATTATTATAGGTATTTGCCATTAGGCACTTTGCTTATGTTATAATTATTGTTACTATTACATGGTGTAGCGGCTAAATGCTCGCTTGCAAATAAGAAGGTCGTGGGTTCAGCTCCTGACAGAGCCAGCCTTAAATGGGTACCAGGTACAGTCCTGGTAAGTAACAGCGGCCTGCGTGGTGCTGGACACATCACCCACCAAGTGCCCTTTCATCTATTCAACATAGGTCTAGCCCTATATGCCCACCAATCGTGATGGCGTGGACGGGGGCCCTTTCCTTCACTTCTACTTTATTATCTGCTTGAAATAGTCCATTATCTCTCATATTTCAATTAACTTCTTTGTTTATTATTGTACACGGCATTTCACACGATAGCTGGACTATTTGTTTACTTTCTGTTACCGAGACGCCCAAGATTTCTTTGTGTCGTCGCTCCTGTGTGTGGTTTGTGAACGTTACACATTTATCACACGAAGCGGGAACGATCCCAGGTGTCATGTGTGTAATCTAGAGAAGGACCGGTGGAGTGCCATTTCAGCTTGTTAATGGCTTTCAGTGAAGTGCTAAGTGAGATTACATGTGGGTAGAATAAAAAAAACCTGTTACACAGATTAAAAGGTACACAGGTGTCGATAGTCATTGTATCTTTATGTGAGTGTATGTATGTATGTATGTATGTATGTATGTATGTATGTATGTATGTATGTATGTATGTATGTATGTATGTATGTATGTATGTATGTATGTATGTATGTATGTATGTATGTATGTATGTATGTATGTATGTATGTATGTATGTATGTATGTATGTATGTATGTATGTATGTATGTATGTATGTATGTATGTATGTATGTATGTATGTATGTATGTATGTATGTATGTATGTATGTATGTATGTATGTATGTATGTATGTATGTATGTATGTATGTATGTATGTATGTATGTATGTGTATGTATGTAGTATGTATGTATGTATGTATGTATGTATGTATGTATGTATGTATGTATGTATGTATGTATGTATGTATGTATGTATGTATGTATGTATGTATGTATGTATGTATGTATGTATGTATGTATGTATGTATGTATGTATGTATGTATGTATGTATGTATGTATGTATGCATGTATGTTTGTTAAAAAAGAAGTGTACTGGTGGTTCGGCATCTTTTTTATAACTTCTCATCTGTTTGTCTGTCTTTCTATGTGAATACTCTTCCAAGATAAATTACTACTTTGCACACATACTATGGAAACTTTAGCAAGGAAAACAATTTTTTTCCTGTTTATACAAGTTTCTTGTAGATATTTTAGATTTTGTCTGTGCTTGTTTGACTTCACTTCTCGTTGAATGTTCAAGTCATCGTGTGTTTTAGGGAGTACTGGAGGATAATTGGGGGAGAAATCTGTTTAAAACCTTAGTGATAATTTGTAAATCTCAAAAACAGGGGGCCGGGGGGGGGGGGGGGGGTGGAAACAGAAAGACAGAGATAAATACTAAATAAAACAGTTGGAAAACGGTGGTTATTACAGACCTGATGGGGAAAAACAGATTAATTGAAAGACTTGAAGATAAATAGTGAATAAATCAGTTTGAAAACGTGTTGATAGGTTACAGACCTGACGGAAAAAGAACAAATGAACGACTCGGAGATAAACACCTAATACCCTGTTCTCCCGAAAATAATACCTTGTCTTATCAAGACATGCATTTGTCTTCCAAAGAGACGCCGTGTGTGTGTTTTAAGGGGCAGCCGTAATTTTATTTTATGCGCTTTTTTTTAAATTGAAATAACTATTTATAATTAAAATTAAAATTTTTTTAAAGTATTGTTGTTACTTTATTTATGTTTATTTATCCTTTACATTATGATTCAGTACATCTGTCGTGTGCTTCAAAGGACGAACGAAATCATATGCTAACTGAGACTTACATTAGGAAGACAGCGTGTGTACTACAAGCATTCTTGGGAAATCATGTAACACTTTTTTCATAATTTTTTTTTTTTTTTTAGGTCTAATTTTCAGGTGAAAACACGGTGTCATATCCACATGGTATCATTTGGAGCCCGTTTCAAGTGTCAAATTTCTCCTTGTTGGTGAGCATAACTTTTGATCGCTGAACCGTAGAGCCAGGTCATATCTATTGGTATGACTGCTTTATTAATATTTTTTCGTAATTTTCACCGAAGTGTAACTGCTTTTCTTTTGCTCAACGCGTTTCTTCTTTAGCAGTTTTCTAACAATTTTTCTCACTTTGCTAGTCCCAAATGAGTGTTTATTTTTGTGATTGTTAGTTTGAGTCACTTGTTTAACCTTCACCTTTAGGTAACTATTATGACCATTCTTGTTGGGCTCTGTTTTGACGACCACTTTTTTCTTGTAAGTTAAACCCTTTGAGTGTGAGCTACCTTTGGTGTAGATCTTTGTCTTTTTCACTGTTTTCACTTGCCCATTTGTTTTTGTAATTTTAGTTTTGACCTGTATACTATGACGGCGCTTGGAAACTCCTTGATCAGGGTTCCAGCTAGAACCCAGTGTAGAATCAGGGCTCGCACTGCGGGGCTCGAGTCCATTTACCGGCGATAGATTTCTCACTTCCCCATCAGAAGTGTCGTAGCGCTTTAGCATTCCAGGCGAGGATGGCTCCCACCCTCTCACAATTCTTTCCAGGGCGGTAAGCGATCTTCTGTTGATTTGGTTCTGGTTATCCGCGTTTATCTCCTTCGGCTGGAAATATATAGAACATTTTAAAGATGGAAACATTATATTAGTTTTGAAAACGTGTAAAAGTAAAGGAAAGGATTCTTTTCCATGCCTTCATGAGCATTGGGTATGAGGGCTAGGCCTCTATTTGAAAGACCAATCTTCCCACTGTAGGTGATCTGGTCAACATGTCGCCGACCGCCTTTACTTCCTAGAATTATACCTGATACCCACTTAAGGCTGGTTCGACCTATGAGTCAACGTCATTTCCACACACACAAAAGTCCGCCTCCATCACAACCCTAACCTACTACCTTCCGATCCGTAAGCGTGCATAAAGCAACTGCACCATGGCGGCTCCCTTCAAACGTGTCCGTGCAGTTAAAAGATCATTTGTGTTTCCTGATGACGGGCTATGGGTGTTATATTGTTCATTCATCAAATAAATTGTGACTAAATCTATCCCTTTGGACTAAGTTCAGAATGTGTGTTTATGCATAAAAGTAATAATATTATAATAACAATAACGAGAATAATAATATGAGCTCTTTAAACACACCGACATACACTTGACAACATGTTACTACAAAATCGTTCGTGATCTTGTTCTGCTTTTCTAACCCTCAATGGAGAATAGGCCCTCAAAAAACTCACGCAAGTCGTTCTATCCTTTACTACCGCCTGCAGCTCTTCCCATGTGTTCCTAATCTGTTTCACTTCACACTACCGCCTGCAGCTCTTCCCATGTGTTCCTAATCTGTTTCACTTCACACTACCGCCTGTTAATACCCTCTATTGTGCGCAGGCACCAGTTATTAATGTGTGCAGTTAATTAGTAACTAGTGTACCCGGCCACGCGTTGCCATGGTTCAGTCTGGCTAAATGGAAAAAATGCGCTACATATAATTGTATCTTTATATTTGAGGTCGCTTAAATTGTATTATAAGAGAACAAATGTAATGGTTAATTGTTATCACATGAATTCTTATTCTCTTCCTACGAGTCGTTAGGTTTAAGGATTAAACGACGCACCAACATTATGGCACAAAAGTATTAACCCATAAGTGCTCCGTTATACTTCAAACTCAAGTCTGAGTATAAGAATCTCGGCGCAGTGGACGCACTCCGTAGCACAGGCGAAGATCCTGAAATGCTACTGTTAGGCTACTCTCTTTGATTTACAACTGCCAAAGCATTTTTACGTGCGCAACAATACACACGGGTGTCCGATCTTACTACCCAGTGACCAGAGGAAATTACTAGAAGTCCACGTGAAAAAATTGCAGCGTTCACTGGGGCCTGAACCAGCACCCGGGGCACGCACTGCCTCGAGACCTTGCAGCCCCTCTTCCCATGAGTCATAGCTAAAAAAGAATGTCAGTAATTAAAGCTCGCTGTGTTCTTGTGGGTTCCATGGCCCTTTTTTGGACAAAACACGAATATACTGTCTCCATAACAAGGATGTTGTAAGAGTCGACTGATTGGAGGCTTTCTTCAAAATCGAAGTGCATATGCCTGAGAGGCAAGGAATTCCAGAGGAATATGACTAAAAAGCTCAACAAAATGGGAAAGATGAAAACGTGCACAAAACAACACAACGTAACGTTTCGAATGGGCAGCCTTTCTCAAACACAAGTGAACTACACCTGAGAGGCAAGGCATGAACAAAATGCTTACAAACAAGTTAGATCTGAAAAAGGGATGTGCACGCAACACCCAGATTCAGGGACAAAACTAACATCCAGAGGTAGACACACAACAAAAGTTTTTCGTCAGAGTTGGCGTCTGCGCCTCGAGTTGCATCAGACTTATTTGATAGCTTGATATTTGTATGTATGCTCAATGAGTTCAATTTCCACGGTGGGCCGTTTAGAAGAACACCATTCTTGTGGCTGCCACACAGTGATACGAGAGTCAGGCCGCTGAAAAGCCTGAATATACTGCAGCCAGACTCAGTTTCATACAGCAGCTAAATCAACGTCTACCTTTTGCTTACATTCTTACTTAGTACAATTAATTTGTCAAACAACAAGTCATCATTGTGCTTTCTTCAATTGTCTAGTAATGTTTAACTTACTGGAAATGTAATTATTTCTGTCTATGTGTATCTTTGTATGCGTGTGTGCGTGTATTTATCTATCTATATGTCTGTCTACCTGTCTTTCTGTTTCTTTGTGCCTTTTCTTGTTAATAAAAATTACTCTTCAGCTTGTTAACTTTTTCCCCCAAACGCAGTGCTAATTATGATTCAGTAGACCCCTGCCCCCACCCTCCTACAAGAAAACAAAATGCAAGTGCTAACTGGTACATTACCTCACTGTCGACTCCAGCTAACACGATACCAACTTGAACAACGTAAAACATAAATGATCTCATTTTTCTCTCTTAGATCGTGTCTAATAAGAGACAAAAATGCACTTATTTTCAGCCGAGTGAGCTCTGTTACTTTCAGTCTTGTAAATAATGTGTTCAAAACGTATAGAGAGTCTAAATCTCCGTGCAGGATGTCTTCATTGAAGACTTATTAGCCGTCGTTTTTCAAGAAAGTGTACTAAAGACAGTTTGCTGTTAATCTGACGTAATGCCTAGAATGGTAAGTAATACGACAGTCATATCCTGGTTGTTGAATCGAACTGTTGCAACGTTTTGATTGGTTGTATAATATGGGCAGGTCTAATAATATGTTGTCGAGTGATTGGCTGTGTCAAAGATATGAAAGCGATGTTATTTATGTTAATTCAGTGGTAATACATTTTAAAATTCTATCTGCATCTTTATTTCCGCCTTTAACTGCCCACCCCAAAATTTAAGAACCCTTTTCAAAGCCACTTAGAAATGCAAGACCTACATTTGTATAGACCAATCGGCACTCGCTAGGTTTCGTGGTCAACGTGATGGTACCCATTTTAAGCTGGGTCGACCTGAAAGATAAAGGTCAGTATTAGACAAAAATTCGTCTTTATACGGATTCAATCAAACAGCTTTATGGAATCTGCCTTGTTGGTCTGCCGTTTACGTTATTTTTAAATTTTAGGATAGTATGGTAAACTTGTTGGTAGCATCCTGGAGTGGACAAACTAATTGATCGATAGATAGAACCAAAGACGGGAGACTTGGGCATGTTGAGTCACAACATCAAACACATGAGGGACAATAAGCCACAATTCTTGGCACAGCCAGTCTTTCAAGTCACTGCACGCGGCGCACATTAAAAATTAAATTATAAACTATGCAGTATTCAGCAGGGTTGAGAATGTCACACTTTGTGTTTCACCAAACAACCAAGCAAGCGAGTAGATCTGTACCTCGGTTAGAACACTGATCAACCTCGGCACGTTCGAGCTCTCATCGAAGTAAACTTTTCTGTTGACTGCTATTGTTGACTTCTTTCTACTACTATTCGTCATCGTCGTCGTCGTCATCATCTCATCATCATCTTCAATGGTATCATCATCAACAACATCGTCATCGTCATCTTCATCTTTGTCATCATCATCGGCGTCATCATCAGCAACAACAACAGCATCATTATCATCATCATGCTCGTCATCATCGTCATCAACATGACTATCATCATCAACAACATCAGTATCATCATCATTATCATCAGCGTGAGGTGTGTTTAGACCGACATAGGCTGTCATGTTTCGCCACCGCGCACGATTACCAAATTTATGAATCAGGCCAGAGTTGTCCTCTCGCTCCATCTATATTGCTAACCATCCAAGTATTTATCTCTAAACCTTGTGCTTACCCCGTTTCCATTAAATCTGCCAGTGGTAACCAAGTTCTCAAGTCTTTTCCTTCTAATTGATGACCATTATTGGCACATTTCTGTCTTCCAGACGGTAGCGTTATATGAGGAGGCAGAGGACTCACAGCCCATGTCGATTGCGAGTGCGACTATCAAGACCCACCTGTGTTGAGAAAAGTCCTCCACAATAATAGCTTGGATTTTCAAGATCATTGTTGTCAACATTTATGTTTAGTGTGTTTCTTCTCAGACGCTCAGCTCTCATGTGTTCTGCGGTAATTTTTTCATTTATTCGCAATCTCTTCCTGATGTGCCCCCTCCACACCACACGGTCAATGGTATTTTGTTCTTACGAGTCCATCTCAATACTTGTTTCATTCATGTCTCACTTGCACACATCTTTATATCTTAGTACAGGTCCGCCTCGACGTCTTCACCCATCTTTAAAGGTAGTCTATTCCTCCATTCTCTTCTATCATGTGAAATGCCTGCTATATCATTGATGGAATCCAGTCTAGAATGTGTGGTCTCTCCCACATCATCGTTGGGGTTTCTTTTGGACAGCATCGCTTCATCAGTGCTATGATTCCCCATGTTAGTGCCCATTCTCTGCTCTTTTCTTCCCCAATACAGGGCCATCTTCTTTGTCTTAAAACTCTTATTTCTTTAACCTTCTTGAACTCCTCCCATTTTATGTTCAATATTTTCCTCAGGCATTTGTTTTGAAATGCATTTAACGTGTATTCCGCGTCTTTAGTTGTTCTTTAACTTTCATTGGCTTATGTTAAAAATGAAATACATTAGAATTGAAACCATTTAACTTGGTTTTTAAACTGTACAATTTAGTTCTATTTTTAAATCTGGTTTTTAAAAGTTTCGGATGCCTTGACAGCGTACTTTGTAATTCCTTTCTTTGTACTTCGTTGACATTCAAAATTACTATCTTGATAAGTGAACTGATAGGTTCTTTAATTATGTGTGTCTCTGGTGTTATACCAGCTTGATCTGTTATTGGTTTCTTCAATATGTCTTAGTGTCTTTTCTAACTTATTTGTATTTCAACTTGTAATGATTTTATTTTTATTTATTTTTGTGTTTCTTTTTTGTTAGCTAAATAATCTGCTTTTCTTTGCATATCATAATATTTACTTAGTAGAACAATATCAGCAAAATCCAGATGTTACAACTGTGTGATCTCCACCCAGTCGTTTCATGTGTTTTCCGGTATAACATCACCAAGTCACTGACTGTGTCAAATAAATAGGAAGAGAGAATGCATCGCTGTTTTACTCGTTTTAACTGCAGACCAATCACTGAAACCATCACTCATTTCCACTGCACACTCTGAGCCTTCAACATAATCAGGTTAAAGTTAAAGTCGAGAGGATAGACTTCCTGGTTGTATACCATATGCCTCGGTCTCTTTCCGGCCAGCCGCATGCTGAGAGCGTTGAACAGAGCACGGACTCCGAGTTCCGGTGACGATTGCACTCGTAAACTGAGGGCACAAGCGTAGAGCGAACCCAAGACCTTCACAGCATGAGGCAAACGACTTGACCACTTTGACACGGAGACCTCCCCCCCCCCCCCCCCACACCCCCACTCTCCCCACCCCCATCAGGTATCAAGACCTGATCAGAACGTCGCTCTCATCACGGTCTGCCTGACAGAATCCTCAGTCTCTCTCCAGCTCTCTGGCCTGCTTAGTTTTATATTCTTTCCATGTCTAGTTAGTATTCGCCAGGCTCAAGATTGCCTGATAGAAGGCAATATGTTTTAGATGAATTATTATAGGCAATATGTTTATATGAAATAACCAGCTCTGGTTAGTTGTGTCTGTTGTGTTATTTGCGTCTCGCTTTGTCAATGCCATTAGGTGCCAGATCTTCAGTATTCTCAATAGTGCCAGCTCTATGACTGATTAAACAAGTCTTCTGTGTCGAGCTTTTGCCATGCCGATCTTAATTCTAGCCATTCTGGGCACTGCCCCCAAAGTTCTCTATCCTTCTCATTTCTCTGAGGGCATTAATAATATCAGCATGATCCATCGGCTGACCGTCAGTAGTGATAGCGGATGAAATAACATGTGTAACAGTGTATGAAAGAGGTAGCAATGATCAATTATAATGAGTACGAAGATGGCAGATTAGTCCAATATGAGCAAGGAAAGTTCTTGAGCAGTAAAGACAACAGGTGAAAACCACAGTAAGTGTGGGATTTGCAATATTGTTCTGTACAGTTCTCTTTAGTTTTTATTTTTGTCGACCACAGAATAGGAGTTCCTTGCAGCCGTGGTATGCTGGTCGGGACATGGTGGAATAATTGGATGGTAATTGGATGAAAGTTACTTGTGCACGGACGTATTGAGTGAGGAAGAGTTGCACAATATGTCGACCTCATTCTCTCGCCGGCGTCCATCTTGATCCAATGGCCCGACAATGTCTAGACGTTTGAAATGGACCTAGGTGCAGTGGATAACCAAGGCGTCTTAAGTGCCCTGCCTTGCTCAAAGCTCTGTGGAGAGCTTGACGGTAGCGGCTTTTTTTTTTTCCGTGTAACTACACGATTGCTTCATTGGCACAATCCGCCGAGTCCAGTCTTTGCATGCAGGGTGGGCATATCAAAATTACCGAGTTTTTTAGATCAAGGTCGGCTACCAGGTTTAGCCAGCCGGTCAAGGCTGTTGCCCGGGGGGTGGCCGCTGTTGCATGCTGACATCTGCTGGGAGCCACAGGAGAGAGCTGAGCGCCAGACCTAAGAAAGACATAACGGTCACCTTGCCAAACGTACTACTATTATCTGACACCCCAGACCACCCGATGGTCATATAAGAGAAGGAAAACGACGCGTGTGTAATGATTGTCCTATGGGAACAGTTAGCATATACCTTAAGAGATTTGCTGCAGGAAACAGGGCATACATGGGCATGGCTTGTGGCTTATGATGTCGGTTACTAAATCAGTTATCTGTAATCATTTAAGGTGATCACCTTTCAAACAATAATCTCCCTGAATCCCGTTTCCTCTTTGTACTTCTGTGCGCCATGTCACCGTTTTGACAAGTACAGTAAATGAAGCGTTTTCCGTCACTTTCGCGTGTTTGATTGTTTCTTTTCAAATATGATTATCATGTGTTACTATATTTGCAGTGTACTGTGTTAAGGAAAACACTTTTCAGAACTTAAAATTGCTGGACCGTAGAGCAGATTAATTGAGTTTCAGTATTTTCAATTTAGGGCGGGGGGGGGGGGGGAGGGGGGGGAAATACCTTGCAACTCGAGCGATTTCGAATTCGAACCACGTTTAGGAACGATTATGTTCAAATTTCGAAGACCACAAGAGATCGCCTGCGAAAGCGATAAATAGGATGAGTATCATGAAGACCGTGAATATCAGCATCCATGTAGCACAGAAGCAGATATGATACCTATAATGAAGAAGAAGAAGAAGAAGAAGAAGAAGAAGAAGAAGAAGAAGAAGAAGAAGAAGAAGAAGAAGAAGAAGAAGAAGAAGAAGAACAACAACAACAACAACAACAACAACAACAACAACAACAACAACAACAACAACAACAACAAGATAAAGAACAACCAGAATAAAATAACAAGAATAAGATCAAGAGGACGAGGAGGAAGATGCAGATAAATAATAATAAGAGGATGCAGATGATGACTGCTGATGGTAAAGAAAAATATATATATTTTATTTTTTTATTTTTTTTGGGGGGGGGGGGGGGGGGGGGGACGAGAACGGCGTCATGGGAGAAAGTAGGATTTAGAAAGTAAAATTCCTTAACTATCTACTTGTTTGGGATCCCCTAACTATTCGAAACAGTCCAGAAATGTATTAGGCAGTTTATTTTTCTGTGTATTGTGTTTTTGTTTCTTGTTGTTGCTCTGCTGATTAAGGCTAATCGTCGCAACATAATCTATTTATTTTAGCGATTTTATAAATAAGATATATCCTTAATTATTTTTTTTTATTATTGTTTTCGATCGTTTCTCTTCCAATATCTTTTAATATTTGTTTCCTAGAAATCATATTCCTAATGACAGCATTGGATCACTACAGCCAATGTCGATTGTAATGGTTACGCACAAAATGCTTTTTGTCAGTTCTTGAAGACGCCCGATTGTTTATGTTGTAATATGTAAGTTATTCATTCTTGTACTCATAACAGTACAGTCAGTCAGACCAACGGACAGATCTACAGTAATACTACAGATAGATAGACAGTCATACACAAAGGTGGATGGATGGATGGATGGATGGATGGATGGATGGATGGATGGATGGATGGATGGATGGATGGATGGATGGATGGATGGATGGATGGATGGATGGATGGATGGATGGATGGATGGATGGATGGATGGATGGATGGATGGATGGATGGATGGATGGATGGATGGATGGATGGATGGATGGAGCGATGAATGAATGGATGAACAAATGGATAGTCGGATGGCTGAAGGAATGGTGGGTTGGTGAGTATGATAGGAGAAAACGTGAATCAATACATGGTCTAACAAGAACGGACGGACGGACGGACATACAGACACACGCAAATGTAGAGCTGCTTATCTTACTTTCATTAACTTACACAATATTAAAGACTGAAGAATAAATACATTTGAAGTCTCAAATTAATGCAGCCTGTAATTAATAGTTTATTTTCAAATTAAAAAGTAATTGGCCTCTCAGATTTCTTATCCACTCACCAAATCAACATGCAATTAAGAAAAAATGTGTGGTAAGCCTTGGTTCCATCTATCGATAGCTCATGTGCCGTCTCTCCACGATGAAGTTTGGCTACAATGGACCACCAGCACGCTCAGTTTTAGCCGCTAATGTACACTCTCTCAGGCTGTTGGTTTTCTATCTTTTGATGTTATCCTTTGAATTGTATCGCGGTCGACCTATTTCTATCTCATCTTTAACTGTTCTCCTACTGTGTCGTTTTTATCAGAATGTTGTATTCTTCAAATGGGCCAAAATATTTCATTTGTATCTTGAAAAAAAAAAGATTGTGTCATTATCTGCTTTTTTGTGTCATAAAGAAACACATTTTTTTTTTAAAGATATTTTTCGTGTTTCGTGTTTTTGCTCGCAAAGAATACACCGTCTACTCATCCATTTGGTATGTGGTTATGTGGATATTTATATCTACTAAATACTGGATTTGTGTTACGGTGCCTGTTTCTACCTCTATTGTGATGTCTTCCGAATGGCTTTCTAAAGTGCCTGTACCGAAATCTGTTCCTGTTTTGTCCTGTGCCCCCGCCGAGTAATGAACCACCATGTTTGATTTTTCTTTCGCTCAGTATTTGCGCGAATTCAGATCTGAATCTACTCCCGATGGATGACCTTTGCCAGTTTGGATTTGTATTGATTAGTCCAAAATTTTGAATTCTTTGTCTCTGTCCAAATGGTTTCTTCTTTTTGAAACGATATGTACTTGGTACTTGGACTCCCACATGTGGCAGGTGCTCGTGTGATGGTCCTCTGATCCCGTGTGGGTGTCCATCTAATGTGTGCGTTGGTGACCCGTGTAATGATGCATGTTCTATACTGAGCGATGGTATGTTGTGTGGGTGTGCTGCTGGTTCAATAATGTGCGGTGGTAGCACATGTGTCTGTTCTACTGGTAAACCGTGTACGTTTTCTCCGAGGTTCAATGGTTTCATATTTCGATTATTATATCCAGGAAATTGCGACATCCCTTTGTTTGTGTACCAATTGGGGGTGGTGCTGCTGGTTTTACGGGTCCTTCCATGTCTTCTTCTATAAGATGCCCACAGTGGTTCGTTGTTGCTGTTCACTCTATAGGGAGCTGAAAAGGGTTCGGCCCTGCGATGGGCTACTTTGTGTACATCAATATCCATGTCATCTGTACTCTTCAAAGACGACGCCGCTCTCTTGTCTGCCAAGTGTTCGTTACTAATGAGTCCATTCTTCTGAAATAAAGACACACGTAACAATTAGAGATTTATGCTTCTGCAGGTTTTCTTTGTTATCAGTATTAACTGGAATACTGATTTTTCCCTGCTATTTATATAATGTGTAGCGGCTAGACGCTTGTCTCCGTATGGTAATGTCATCAGTTTAAGTCCGAACGAATCTTGATTTTGTTTAATGATCTCGACTTCTTAGTTAATCCAGCGATGAGTAGGCACCAGGTACAGTCTAATCACATCACGCATTAGTATCAGATGCCGATTTGTCTATTAAAAAAAAGTTTTAGCACTATGTGTTCAATAGGCCTGATGGCATGGAAAAAGTATACTTTACTTTACTTTTACTTTTTGTTTACTGGGAAGCTGCTGTAATGTAGCAACTAGACAGAAGAATACATGCCTGCACGTCTTGAGTTCAAATCCCCATCAAGCTAATATTTTGAATATTTTTTTAAATCATTTTGGCTCCTCCTAGGTCGACCGAGCCTACACTGGGGACCAGATAAATTCCTGGGAGGTAAAGGGATCCACCGAGATGTTGACCACATCATGCATCAAGTGCCGATCGGTCTATCAACCCAATACGTCTAAGAGTGTTGGAAAAGGACCCTTTGCGTTACTTGTTTGAGACTGCTGCGACTCGCTGTAGTCGTCGTGAAAAGCCTGGAAAGCCCTAAGTAAATCCATCAAGCCTGAGAAGGGATCGCCATCTCAAAGAGTTGCGAAGAGTTCTCCGTGAAGACGCCAGCAGTAGGGAGCCATAACACATTACTGTTCCGGTTTTTTTCTGTAGCCACACGATTTCAGCATAAACACAAAACGATGGCATTAAATTGTAACTTGCAAATAATGTATGATCGTTAGTGGTCCTCCTTTTATCGAAAAGAACCGTAGCAGAAGCAAGGTTTCAAAAAAGGGAGCAAGGGCCGACCAGTATGAAGATGGGTGCAGGTTATAAGTGACACTTTGGATAGAAAAGTGCAGGAAAGCTGGCGATTGACCGAGTATACTTAACACTTACAGTATACTTAACACTGACTCATCAGAAGAGTCAAATTTTAATTGGTAGTCTAGTCTGGTAGTCTTGTAATCTTAGTTTCAGTTTCATGGCAAACGGGTCACCCCATCTTTGCTCTGCACCTGTGCCAACGAAAAACACAGTCCCGTGTGGAAAGATTGACAGGTTGCTGTCTCGGCATATCTAGCATATACACACAATAAAGCATACAGTAGCCATTGAAGTGCCAACACAAACAGTCCGATATTAGAAATGCAGTTCATCATTGATGGTAGCAAAAGAAACCAACTGATCGGCAGTTGCCCACGCGATCAATTTTAATCACATGTTTTCAACACAAATTGCGACGACAGGCATCGCGCCATTCTCTGAATTTACAATTCACACCACTACGTTGGTCACAGTCGAAAGAAACCTTCTAAATTAAATCCACAGCGCACAGTGTCACGAGATGCATTTAACTCAGAAGCTAGGCGTCGAAACTATATCCAGTCTACAAATGGAGCAAAAAATGCATCGACCACCGTCCGGCACAAGCAAAAAATATGCCTCGGCTCCAAACAGTGCCCCTGCCTAGCGTCCATTTTGACCGTAATTTTTATTTTTTTTAAAAAAACCATGAAAATATGTTGATTTTAGCCCCAAAAATTAAATATCCTTAAATGGAACAAGTATATACGTTTAGAAAGCATTATTTCTTGTGGATATAAACACATTCATTCTGGGCAGTTTAACTTGTCCTTAAGAATTTAAATGTTTTAAAAATTATATTATTATTTCCTTTACAAATCAAATTCAGGCAGAATGGGACTAGAGCAAATTTCAATTATGTTAGTAAGTCATGAGAGAAGCAAAAGTGTAGTACATTGGGCTCCCTTACTCTGTTAAAACAATATAAAACACCCTTCACTGTTGAATTTGAGAACTACAGATACAAGACATTTCTTCTTTGTGGAGCAAAATGCTGGAAAATGACCAAAAAGGATGCACACCACACATGTCTACGTAGAATAATCAAAGTTTTTCTGTCCAGATAGAATCTCAAACAACTAACCACTTCAAGTCACAAATCAAGAAACTCTAAACAGTATGATCACCCAGAAAAGACAGATATGGTTTGGCTAAGTTATGAGAATAAATCTTGATTTACCTGCCAAAACAGCTCTTACATGGACACAAGAGGAAAGGAGAAAACAGGGGCGCCCAAAAACAACATGGAGACGAAAGATGTAAAGTGACATAAGTACGGCATTTTTGACATAGAAAACTGAATATTGCATAAGACAAGAAAGCATGGAAAGTCCTAACTGAAACCTCATGGGCCACTAGGCATAACGAGAACTGATGAGGATGATGATAATACTAGACACCATCATAAGGAGACAATCTACATTCCGTGATAATGTCACAAGAAGGATGAAACTACAGTAAGTCGTAAAGGTAGGAAAGTTATAGGGGAAATGAGATAGAAGTAGATCGATAGAGAAGTGCTAAACAGTGTGGCGTCGTGGCTGAAAAGATCATTTGTGTCACAAATTGATTAAAGTAGAGTTGTGGATGGACATGACCATCAACGCCACACTTGAAGATCCTCAGATCATGAACATATTATATATTTTCTGTTCAGGGGGTTAGGGTGTTCGGGGTTTTGGCGGGTTCATGGATTAGCTGCTTCCGCGGCTCTGGGTGATGATCTCCTGATGGTGGTGAAGCCTCTATCCGTTCAAGCAGACAGTGCAACAAAATAGACAAAAATATGTTGCAGTGAAAGGATAATTTAACAGATGGTAAGCACATGTGCTGGGGATATAAACGATGTGGGGGAGGGGTGTAGGATAGAAATGTAAATGGACATTTAATCCGGTTGCAACTGGTGCCATTAACATGTCGACTCTTTATTGGCTACTAAGAAGGGAAAAGAAGCACTTGTGGAAATTGTCTGAGTGCAGCCTTATTCTTCATTTATTTATTCATTCATTTATTTATTCATTTATTCATTCATTCAGGCAACTTTTAGAAACATGGTAAAGTACGTGACCCTGTTTACACTATTCGCGTATGATGCCAGCCTCTAATTTTGAAAGACCAGGCTGGACTAGGTAAGGCCATTAAGTGACGACTGTCATCATAGCTCTCCGAACAGATCCATGGGTGCTCTTACCTCTTTGGAGAAAAGCTCAATAATCGTTAAATGACTGATGACGCCAGTATTGTGTTGATTAAACAAAGTCCCGCCCCCTTGAAGAAATGCTAATTCCATGTATCCTCAAGCTGCACCCCTATGTCCATCAGTCCAGACAGGAATAGGAAGCAACGCTCTTTTCCGTATCTGGCGTCGCAGTAAGTGCTGCTTGTCCTGTCCTGGGCTAGCCATAGCAAGACATAGTGTCCTCACGATAGTATGCACACTCGTTGCCTTGGACACCTGTATACAGGTTAGGCTAGTCACTCGCGAAGTGCATAGTGTTACAATCTTTTCGTCGATTTTCTTAAGCATATTTATTTAGTCACTAAGTATACACGTGTGTGTGAACTCTTGAGTACCCAGGTATGCTCATGACATTGTTGCAGTCACATTTTCTATTGATAGGTGAAATGTTCAACGTTCCGTCGGTCACCTTTATTTCCCAGGACTTGTGCCTTGTGCCAATTTTAGTCTGAATGTGACTGGGAACAAAATACATTTATTTTCGAAGGGGGAAAATCGCATTCGATGTGAATTCGAACCCAAAAACGTAGGACCAGAGCTGAGTTGAACTGATTCAAGAACCGCCACCAAAACACTGGGCATTCCCATAAGCGCTCAGTTTCTATCTTCATCAGCCAGATTATGTGTCAGTCTTGCCTTTTCTCTGAACGTGGAATATTGGCCCAGTAAGCTCGTCACTTCTCACTGCATAATTCCCGAGAGATTTTGATGATCAATTTATCTGTCGCAAATTGTACACGTGCTCCCATAAGGCCTTAACAACGTCTGCCTTATCATGCATCAGTATTTCGCCAGGTTGTGTATAGTCAGCCACTCTGTCCATCTGCTCATTTCCTAACTTACCGGCAATTACCACAGAAATGACCCAATCAATGCTCTTCACTGCTGACCTTCGAAGCGAAAAATGCCACTCTGCACGAAGCATGCATATACTTACCTTCCTCATCATGCTTTCTAAGTAAGATGCTTTCAATCACGATATTTGTGTGTATCGTGTTTTCTAGCCAGCGGAAAGCTGCAGTGACCGCCTCCACCTCCGTTCTTAACCTAGATGATGTGGTATCATATGCTACTCTCTCCTGCTCCAAGCATCGCCCATTAGCTTTTGCTGCTAACCTCCAGGTAATTTTGTTTCCTCTTTGCACGGAAACCATTTGTATAAACAATGTCATCACCCGAGTGATCGTTAACGTGAATCAATTGGTGAATTTCCACCTCTGTGGCACGTTCTGGATATTCCCAGCACTCCTGGCTCAATGTGATTATGACATCACGCACGTGCGACTGTTACGCTGGCACTCTGACCCACTCCTTTCCTCGCCTAATGTTCTACAGGATGTAAACCTGTCTAGTCGTGTCCTTCGCCTGAGCCATCTGTGACTTTCCTCTTATCGGCCAAAAATCCTTAACTGTATCCAGCGCTTCCTACAATGAGTAAATCGGTGTCGAGCTCAGAGCACCTGCTTAGTGACAGAGATGAGCGTCCAGCCGTTATATCATCCTAGCTTCTACTTATGGAGAAAGCACATACAAGAATCATTGTATGTTGATATCAAATTGAAACAAAAACATACCACCTCTGCTTCAGAAGCATAAACCCAAGCCAGAAGACTCAGCAGCAAATATGGAATCGTCAGTTTCATCCCAGTTAAGTTGTGTGCCTTTCCTGGTCAAAAGTTCGGAATCTGATGATACGGTGCATATGGTTGCATTTATTTTATTACTGTGGGAAAGCTGATGACAAGATTTCTATGGTAGCATACGTTTTTAAACGTTTATTTCACACCATTTCGACGTGGCTGAAGTCTATTAGTTCATTAGCTAATGTGCTTTTATTTCATCTTTCGTCTTCATTGGTTGCTGTCAATATAGATTTATTGTATCAAGGAAATGTGGTCTTGGGACATTTCAAAGCCACGCCTATTGAAATATTTACGATAGCTGACGTGGATGACATGTAAGCAGTGTTTTCTACAAAAAGGCAGCAACACCTGTAAAAGTTATGTGACATGAAATTAAAAATGCAGTCAACACAATAGAAAAGGTGTTGTAGACAAAGGAAGGTGGACTGTGCAGCGTCTCAAACAGTGGTTTTCAACCACTGGGGTTGGGGTGGGGGTCAAGAAAGTTTGAAGGTGGCGTCAAGAAATTTCTAAATTAACTGCATTTGTACTTGTAAAAAAAAATATGTTAAAATTATATTTTAGTTTTAGTTTGATTATCAATAAAATATCTTGTTAAACTTTTTTGTTAATCATAAAGCCTTGGACGTTATAAAATTTGACACTTTAATTTATGTGAATGTTTTTTTCTAAAAGGTTGAAAACTACTGGGCTAAGCGCTTGCATATCGGCCCCATAGTCTCGGGTTTGAATCCGAAACACATCAGATGTTTTTATAATTCAAATTTTCCATAAGTGGGCCTTATCGTTGCCTGAGAAGTGTCGAACGGCCCGTTGTGTGATTGGGGGGGGGGGGGGGGAGGGGTGATAGGATCCTCAGGTGTATTTAAGGACATTGATAGGAAGTGGTGGGGGGAAATGGGACAGAATATTTTGAATAACTGTCCGTACACATTTGAATTGTTTTTAACAGAACAATTAGCTAGTTCCTCCAATCTTCTCGTCGTCCAGTCCTCCAGTCGTCCAGTAATCCAGTCCTCCAGTCCTCCAGTCCTCCAGTCCTCCAGGCGTCGTCCTCCAGTCGTCTAGTCGTCCAGTCCTCCAGTCGTCTAGTCCTCCAGTCGTCTAGTCCTCCAGTCGTCCAGTCCAGTCGTCTAGTCCTCCAGTCGTCCAGTCCTCCAGTCGTCGTCCAGTTGTCTAGTTGTCCATTCGTCTAGTCCATCAGTCCTCTAGTCGTCTAGTCCTCCAGCCGTCCAGTCCTCCAGTCGTCTAGTCCTCCAGTCGTCCAGTCCGTCCAGTCCTCCAGTCCTCTAGTCCTCCAGTCGTCCAGTCTTCCATTCTACCAGTCTAGTCGTCCAGTCGTTCAGTACTGCAGTCGTCTAGTCCTTCAGTCCTCCAGTCGTCCAGTCCTCGTCAGTCGTCTAGTCCTCAGT
Organism: Candidula unifasciata; assembly: GCA_905116865.2. Classification (NCBI taxonomy): domain Eukaryota; kingdom Metazoa; phylum Mollusca; class Gastropoda; order Stylommatophora; family Geomitridae; genus Candidula; species Candidula unifasciata. The sequence continues at coordinate 177,794 of CAJHNH020000738.1, forward strand.
CAGTCCAGTCCAGTCCTCCAGTCGTCCAGTCGTAGTCCAGTCGTCCAGTCTAGTCCTCCAGTCGTCCAGTCCTCCAGTCTCCAGTCGTCGTCGTCCAGTCGTCCAGTCGTCCAGTCCTCCAGTCGTCTAGTCCTCCAGTCGTCCAGTCGTCTAGTCCTCCAGTCGTCTAGTCCTTCCAGTCGTTCCAGTCGTCGTCCTAGTCGTCCAGTCGTCCCAGTCCTCCAGTCGTCCAGTCGTCCAGTCCTCCAGTCGTCCAGTCCTCCAGTCGTCTAGTCCTCCCCAGTCCTCCAGTCGTCTAGTCCTCCAGTCGTCCAGTCTAGTCGTCTAGTCCTCCGAGTCGTCTGTCCTCTCCAGTCGACTAGTCCTCCAGTCGTTTAGTCGTCCTTTCAGTCGTCCAGTCCTCTAGTCCAGTCCTCCAGTCGTCTAGTCCTCAAATCGTCCAGATGTCCAGTCCTCCAGTCATCTAGTTCTCCAGTCTAGTCCCTCAGTCGTCTAGTCCTCCAGTCGTCTAGTCCTCCAGCCGTCTAGTCCTCCAGTAATCAAGTCCTCCAGTCCTGCACTGTTTTATTAATGAACAAGAGGAGGCAGTTTTCAAGTTTGCATGGAACCTTACACATCCCCAGTCGTGTCAGTGATTCAGAGTGCTAAAGACAATCTGAGCCTATGAAGTTGAACGAAGGAAGATTTAAGAAACAGTGCATGTCTAGACGTCCAGTCGTCTAGTCCTTCAGTCGTCTAGTCCTTCATTCGTCTAGTCGTCTAGTCCTCCAGTCTTCGTCCTCCAGTCGCCAAGTCCTCCAGTCCTCCAGTCGTCTACTCCTCCAGTCGTCCAGTCGTCGTCTCCAGTCCTCAGAGTCCAGTCTAAAGTCGTCTAGTCCTAGTCAGTCGTCGTCCTCCAGTCGTCTAGTCCTCGAGTCGTCTAGTCCTTCAGTCGTCCAGTCCTCTAGTCGTCTAGTCCTCCAGTCGTCTGTCGTCCAGTCCTCCAGTCGTCCAGTCCTCCAGTCTTCCAGTCGTCCAGTCCTCCAGTAGTCCAGTCCTCCAGTCCTCCAGTCGTCCAGTCCTCCAGTCGTCCAGTCCTCCAGTCGTCTAGTCCTCCAGTCGTCTAGTCCTCCAGTCGTCTAGTCCACCAGTTGTCCAGTTGTCCAGTCGTCTAGGCCTCCAGTCGTCTAGTCCTCCAGTCCTCCAGTCGTCCAGTCCTACAGTCGTCTAGTCCTTCAGTCGTCCAGTCCTCCAGTCGTCCAGTCCTCCAGTCGTCCAGTCCTCCAGTCGTCCAGTCCTCCAGTCCTCCAGTCGTCAAGTCCTCCAGTCCTCCAGTCGTCGTCCTCCAGTCGTCCAGTCCTCCAGTCGTCTAGTCCTCCTGTCACAGTCCCAAGTCGTCAAGTCCAGTCGTTTATTCCTTCAGTCGTCCTAGTCCACCAGTCGTCCAGTCCTCCAGTCATCTAGGCCTCCAGTCCTCAGTCGTCTAGTCTCCAGTCTTCCAGTCGTCCAGTCTACCAGTCGTCTAGTCGTCCAGCCGTCCAGTCCTACAGTCGTCTAGTCCTCCAGTCGTCCAGTCCAGTCGTCGAGTCCTCCAGTCGTCCAGTCGTCCCAGTCTAGTACCAGTCGTCCAGTCGTCCAGAGTCGTCTAGTCGTCCAGTCGTCTAGTCCTTCGGTCGTGTAGTGCTTTAGTCGTCTAGTCGTTTAGTCCTCCAGTCGTCCTCCTCCATTCGTCTAGTCCTCCAGTCGTCTAGTCCACCAGTTGTCCAGTCGTCCATTCGTCTAGGCCTCCAGTCGTCTAGTCCACCAGTCGTCCAGTCGTCCAGTCCTACAGTCGTCTAGTCCTCCAGTTGTCCAATCCTCCAGTCGTCCAGTCCTCCAGTATTTCAGTCGTCTAGTCCTCCAGTCCTCCAGTCCTCAGGTCGTCAAGTCCTCCAGTCCTCCAGTCGTCGTCCTCCAGTCGTCCAGTCCTCCAGTCGTCTAGTCCTCCTGTTGTCCAAGCCTCCAGTCGTTCATTCCTTCAGTCGTCTAGTCCACCAGTCGTCCAGTCCTCCAGTCATCTAGGCCTCCAGTCGTCTAGTCCACCAGTCGTCCAGTCTACCAGTCGTCTAGTCGTCCAGCCGTCTAGTCCTACAGTCGTCTAGTCCTCCAGTCGTCCAGTCGTCGAGTCCTCCAGTCGTCCAGTCGTCTAGTCGTCCAGTCGTCTAGTCCTTCGGTCGTGTAGTGCTTTAGTCGTCTAGTCGTTTAGTCCTCCAGTAGTCGTCCTCCAGTTGTCCAGTCCTCCAGTCGTCCAGTCCTCCAGTCGTCTAGTCCTCGAGTCGTCCAAGCCTCCAGTCGTTCATTCCTTCAGTCGTCTAGTGCACCAGTCGTCCAGTCCTCCAGTCATCTAGGCCTCCAGTCGTCTAGTCCACCAGTCGTCCAGTCTACCAGTCGTCCAGCCGTCCAGTCCTACAGTCGTCTAGTCCTCCAGTCGTCCAGTCGTCGAGTCCTCCAGTCGTCCAGTCGTCTAGTCGTCCACTCGTTTAGTCCTTCGGTCGTGTAGTGCTTTAGTCGTCTAGTCGTTTAGTCCTCCAGTCGTCGTCCTTCATTCGTCTAGTCCTCCAGTCGTCTAGTCCACCAGTCGTCCAGTCTACCAGTCGTCTAGTCGTCCAGCCGTCCAGTCCTACAGTCGTCTAGTCCTTCAGTCGTCCAGTCGTCGAGTCCTCCAGTCGTCTAGTCCTTCGGTCGTGTAGTGCTTTAGTCGTCTAGTCGTTTAGTCCTCCAGTAGTCGTCCTCAAGTTGTCCAGTCCTCCAGTCGTCCAGTCCTCCAGTCGTCTAGTCCTCTAGTCGTCTAGTCCTTCAGTCGTCTAGTCCTCTAGTCGTCTATTCCTCCAGCCGTCCAGTCCTCATGTCGTCTAGTCCTCCAGTCCTACATTTGTCCAGTCCTCTAGTCGTCTAGTCCTCCAGTCGTCCAGTCTACTAGTCGTCCAGTACTGCAGTCGTCTAGTCCTCTGGTCCTCCATTCCTCCAGTCGTCTAGTCGTCCAGTCGTCTAGTCCTTTAGTCGTCTTGTCCTTTAGTCGTCTAGTCGTCTAGTCCTCCAGTCGTGCTAGGGCCTGAGTTTTGCGCATTGATCTGTTTTACTGGCATTTTTTGTGTGCAGTTGGTTGTTCCTTGCCACTTGGACAGATGCACTCTGACTTCGAAGGAAGTCTCCATACAAGAATGTCATAGGAGTCTGCTAATTAAGGATATTATAATTTTTTTTTTTTTTTTTTTTGAGTCGAAGTGCTTCTGTCTGAAAGGCGAGAGAGAGGCTTCTGCATACAAATAAGCCAGATATGTATGCACATCTCAGGTTCTGGAACAAAAGTGAAGTCCATAAATGGACGAAAATCAGAACTTTCCGTCTGACTTTACAGCCGGTCAATGCGAAGAAGAAGAGCAATACTTTTTGACCAACCGCTGATTGCTGCAATAAAACGATTTCTTGATATCATAAACACTTAAACCGCGTCCCGAAGACAGCGAAACACGACAATAAATATGCATTAGAAATTTAGACTTGACAAAATTGCTGAACAGTATGTCAATCAACAGACAAGGGACATACTGTTGATGTACATTTATCGTAAAGATTGCAGACCATGTTTATTTATTTACAACAGCTTTGAAACAGCTGTGGGAACAGCAGAAAAGAGGTTGGGGCAACATTTATGTAAATAAGTCCCGATTTTACAGTTGTTTTATTGTTCCAATCGGTTTTAACTTTATTAATGGTTCTACTATTTCATGCATGTCAGCATCTGACACCATTGTGTTCGACTGTATTAAGTCCGTTCGGTTGATAGTTTTAATCTGTATCGAATACATGGAGCTTGTGGTTCTGCCCGTGTTAAGTCTATGTGCAACTACCATTTTTAACTCTTTTAAGTAAACTCAACTGAGTTGTGGATTTAACACAGATCACACATTTAAAAACAGAAATTAGATCTTTGGAATCAATACAGTTTTTTTTTTTTTTAAAGTAGTCTCATGGACTTAACATAGATAGCCCCACCCCTCCCCTACCCACAACATAACAAGGTGTAATTAATTTTTTTTTTAAAGGGGAGGGGGTATAGATCAAAGAAAACAGTTAGTATGGAGATACGTTTTGTCAGAAATATTATCAATCTTGAAATGCCGGTGTCATCATATTAATTACATTCTAACTTTTGGTATACAAACTGCTTATGAAAACAAAATGTAAACATAAAATGAATCTTAAAAAAATATTTACAGAGTATAACAAATACACCTGGACTTATTTTCAAAATTACCTGACGCCTCACCCCCTTGAAACCTCCTCAGCCCCTCTGGCGGGGAGGGGATGAGGATGGAACCTCTACATTGAAGACCACTATATAGACAAACAATATCTGTGAGTGCTGCATAAGTCGGATACTGAAATGACACATATTTTGATATGTCAAATGAATCACCCAACTGTTGAAAAAAAGACATCTGATATGGGTGATATGGGCTGCTACTGCTTCTGATTTAGTGGAACTTATCTTTCCAGGTTTGATACTTGCATTGCTTGTTATTTGTTCCCCACCCCTCTCCCGCGCCCGTTTTTTATAGGGCCACGAAAGTTTTGTACTCATCCAAACATCTTGCTTTCCACCGGGATACTTGCCAGAGTTTGGATCTCCATTCTGATTGGAGAGAGCATATCTACAGCATGTACTTTCTGGAAATTAAGGTCTTTACAGTCATGTACTGTGACACACGAGATGTGGCCGGTTCAGTGTTTCTTCGTATTTCCTTTGTAGGCACAATTTTAAAGGTTGATTTGTGATGTTGAAAATTTGAAAAAAAGTAAATAGTGCTTGAATCTTGAAACATAAGTCAAAGGCGTTTTCTTTGGGTTTACAAATTTAAATATCTAGGCACTAAAATAACATCTGACGGAAGAATGGAAGATGTATCAGTGACATAAAGAACAGAAGAAGACAGATTATAACTGTATTTTATAAAAGGAAGAACATTTTGCGCAATAAATCAATGTTTTTAAGGGTTTGGGGAAAAAATTCTCGCATATTATATGGAGCCAATTTTAACGTATGACTGTGTCCTGGCCGATGAATAACAAGCAAAACAATTTCTTGAAGACTTCAGGGATCTGGTTTTACAGAAGAAGAATTAGAATTCCCCGGACTGCAATAAGAGCAATCCAGATATTTCGAAAGAGGCATAACACGACGACAGTTTATCACAAATTTCAGAAAGAGACCATTATCATTTTGTTTTTCTAGTTGGGATCGGTCAGGTTGGTGGGGATGGGGGAGGGAAAAAAAGGGGCGGGGGGGGGGGGGATAAACTGGAACATGTGACCAATAGAAAGATCTGTGGAAGGAGTGTCGCGAGACGCTGCTTCAAGCAGACAACAATACCTTTAATGACGCACTACCCCCTTTTGACCCTTTGTTTTTTTTTTTTCCCCTCTTGGCTACGTCAGGAGTGACGCAATTTTATTTAGCGATGACATAAAGGGATACCCTTGCAGTGTTGCCACTTTGGATCTTTTACATCCAAATTTAGATCTTTTTCATTGCATTTAGATGGTGTTTTTGACGTTTAGATGCTTTTCATATGGTGTTAGATATTTTATAGATTTTTTTTTCTTTCAGTGTCAGTTTAATAATTACTGTGTAAAGTATTTACTACAATATTTTTGTTTTGGTCTGGCACGTACATTGTGACAACTGCCATTACTTAAACTTTGAACTCTCACTGGGGTCAACACTCAAATATCTGGCAGCCCCGGTGCTGATTAATCAAAAGCGCGCGTAAATCATACTAACTTTGGTTTCAACCGTATCCTCACTGTGTTGTTAATTAAAGCTGTGATGCTAACTTTGTGTTTCTTTTTCATGTGATTTTTAAAAAATAATTGCTCACCTTCATATGTGGCTTTCACTTTGAAAAACCCTTTCAACATGCCAAAAGTAAAGTATGATCAAAAATTTCGGAAAGAGTTGTTGCATGATGACAAAACTAAAGACTGGGTGATGGCAGTTCCTGGGGATGTGACCAAGGCTCGTTGTAAGTACTGCAAGTGTGAAATTAAAGCGAAAATACAAGACTTAAAGAAGCATGCAGAGACTAAAAAGCATAAAACTGCAGTTCCATTCACCGCTGACATCTGTTTTTAGAACTACACTGATAAACGAATCATCAAAAGTTGAAGGATCGGTCGCAATGTTTTTAAGTTGCCATTGTGCAATTTCAGACTGTAACCATTTGATTGATTTGTTTAAAAACACTATTTTTGACAGTAAAGTTATGAATGATGTGAAAATGCATCGCAGCAAGTGTACATATATTATAAGAAATACTTTATTTTCTCACTTCGAAAAAGATTTGATCAGTGATATTTCTACAAATAAATATAGTTTATTATTAGACGAATCAAATGATATTTCGGTACTGAAAGTGCTTGGTGTGTGTATTATATATTACAGCAATAATACAGACAAAGTAGTTTCTACAAAACTTGGGCTAGTTCAATTGGAAAAGTGTGATGCAGAAAGTATAGTTCAGGAACTGAAGAAACTTTTAATCAGCGAACAGCTAGACTTGAAAAATTTGGCTGCAATTGGTACCGATAATGCCTCGGTGATGGTTGGCATAAACAATGGCGTTTATGCCAAGTTGAAGAAAGCTATCCCATTGTTAATACTTTTAAAATGTATGTGTCATTCATTGCAGCTAGCATTATCACATGCTTCATCTGTATGTTTACCAAGGATTTTGGAATACCTTATTGCTGAAACACATAACTGGTTTTCCAAATCATTTTTCAGACAGCAACAATACAATGCATTGTGTTCAGCCTTAAATAATGGTTCCACACCACTGAAAATTCTGTCAGATTGCAAAACCAGATGGTTATCAATACAACCAGCTGTTGAAAGAACTGTGAACCAATGGTTGGAGTTAAAGACACACTTTGAAATAAAGTGAAAATATAGTGAACAAAGTGAAAAGTGCTACACAGCGGAAACACTATATGGAATGTACAGTGATGAAACAAAATTGGCATTCCTTCTCTTTTTTCCTTGTTCCCTGTGGCAGGACGAACTTCCAGAACACTGGCAGGCTGGTCGCATGTGTTGACTGGGGTGCCCTGAAGAAGGTCTTTGGTGACTGGTGCGGTTTCAACTGTTCTCAACAAACTCAGATGAAGATCCTGTGGAAAACCTTACGTGGTAATTGTTGTGTGTCCAAGTAAAATTCTCATTAACTCTCTGACGACATTTTCATGTGACAATCATTTTATTTCATTTTATTATATGTTTAGCTTGAGTATTTCATTTCAAAAATTATTTTAATAAACATATCTATGATTCATTTAGCAAAAACAAATATAATGCATACAAACAAAACTGCCATGGAGAAGGAAATATATGTTAATGAGGAAAGATTGGAAGTGGTGGAAAATTTCGAATATCTTGGGTCACTGGTTACCAACAATGGTGACACAATGAAAGAAATTAAACGGCGACTATCAATTGCTCTTCAAAGACTAAAACAACTGAATAAATTATGGAATTGTACAGATAGAATTACAAAGGTCAGATTTTTAAGAGCATGCATCTTTCCCATTGCAACATACGCCTGTGAGACCTGGACACTTACTAAACAAGCGGAACAGCGCATAAATGCATTTGAATATAAATGTTACAGACAGGTTCTAAGAATATCTTGGGTAAAGAAAAGAACAAATGCATCCATACTTCAAGAGCTGAATATTGAAGAGGGTTGGCTAGTAAAGACAATAAAACAAAGAAAATTGAAATATTTTGGTCACTTGAAACGTCATGGAGGTCTAGAGAGAACAATAATGGAGGGGTATATGCCTGGGAAGAGAGGAAGAGGAAGGCCAAGGAGAAGATGGGTGCAGGATGTGGCAGATGATCTCCAGATGGGTGTATCAGACGCAGGACATCTTGCTCATGATAGGAAGGTTTTCCGGAGGGTTGTTATGGCAGCGAGGTTCCGCGAGGGACATGCTACTGAATGAATGAATGAATGATTCATTTACATTCATAATTAAAGTTTAATTTTATTTCTATATTTGTGTATGGTGGCAGTTGAATGCTGTCCATCAATATACCTAGGTGGGCGGCCTAATGTAATGACCAGAAAGGGAAATTGTCGGGATATGTAATCTGCTCTGTTTAGCTATTCATTTAATCAGTGTTCTCTTGTCATCTCAATGACCCTTTTCCATTTCTGGGAATATTCACGAGGCTCACTTTCTATGAGCCACTACCTGAGTATCCAGTGACTCTGCATGCAACGCGTTAAGAAACAGCTCTCTCGGGGTTTCACTCGCATTAGGTGGAAGGATTTAAACCCACACCCGCAACCTATCTGAGTAAAATAAATATGACACATGACAAGGAGAGACATTAAAAGACAACGCGAGGAGTTCTGCACAGTTTTTTTCATGCTAAGAAGGGGTTTCAGCTGACCAACTGATACATGATTTTGAAGATCGCAGACTGTGGAGAGGTATGATCACCTACACCAGTTAGCATGGCACTCGATGATGATTATGATGAGGATGATGATGATGATGATGATGATGACGAGGATGCTGGTGATGATAATGATGATCTCAAAAACACAATTGCTCTAAAGAATAACCTGGATATGGGCAGGTAATAATCTATGTTAACACAGCCACAGGCATATTTGCACACATAAACAATCCACATCTCTCTCTCTCTCTCTCTCTCTCTCTCTCTCTCTCTCTCTCTCTCTCTCTTTCTCTCTCTCCATCTATATATCTATTTCTTTCTTCTCTCTCTCTCTCTGGGGGTGTGTGTGTGTATGATTTTCCTATTCTCTCTCTATGTATATATATATATATATATATATATATATATATATATATATATATATATATATATATATATATATATATATATATACATACAAACATACATAAATACATATTCGTCTTCTGTCTTCTTGTCTCTACTCTGGAGTGCCTCGCGCGGCGTCAGGGCAGGAAGAGATTAATGAATCGGGCCCTCTTGTTCGCTTCGTAAATAAAGTAATTTTCAGTGTCTCTTGTTTATATATATATATATATATATATATATAAAATCTTGTCATCCCTTTGTGGGATGCAGCTTTTCGTTATTTTGAAGCCCTACTCTGGCTCTTGCCAGGGGCCGCAGTATAGCCCGGCAATAAATATGGTCTAATGGCTGAACGCGGTTTCTGGGACCTCTCCACGGGTGATCCTCTTCTATATGGTGGCAGTTTGTGTCATCGGGTGTTTATCGCTTTTGTGATGTCATAGTGGGGGTAAAAGAAGGTAGAAAAGGATAGGTAGGTCTCTGATATTTCTGCTGTCTATATTCTGCGGGGTCAACCTCTGGCTCTGTTATCTTTCAATCTGTAAACATCGCTCTCTGTGGTGCCTTGTCTGATGACACTTTTGTTACATGGCCAAACCATTTGATAGATCAGCATTCAGACACAGAAGATATCATCTACACAGATGGATCTGTATAGCGCGGGTCAACGTCAGCATGGGCATACACAACGCAAAGAAGCGGGAAAACAATACAGGAGGACAGCGGAGCTTACCAGACAACCAAGTCAAGCCTGACCATGGAAATAGCCGCTGCTTCTTAAGCTTTAGCATGGGTATCTGAGCAAACCGCCACACAGGTAGTTGCTGTATCAGACTCATAATATGCTTCAGAAGATAGCAACAGGTGGTATGCGCTCTGAATGGGTAGAAAGTATTCGAAAATCGCACTTAACCTCCATGACCTGGATCTACACACCGGGTCAAGTGGGCGTAGAGGGAAATGAGCGAGCGGACCAACTGGCAAGCATTGCACTAAGGATTGCGGGAGAAGGCATGGATAGAGCAGATATCGTCAACGCTGGACGGACTGCGCTAGCGGTAATGAGGAATCCCTGACAATAACACGATTGCGTGACATGGAAGTAAAGCATGGCGAAGCCCCTCTGTGCCGTCTTTGAGCTCAAAATAGCAGACAGTATAACCAGCTTCTCATGGGAACAATTAGTAGAAGTACTTTGTAGTGGCTGCTGCATCGGAGGACTGGGCACGCATGGAAATGCCAAATGTGCACTGACGTCGATTGTGCATAACATAACATTTGATTTGTTGTCTTTCTATAAAGTCCGGTATTGGTTGGGTGCCGACTTTCATCAGGATAGATCGTTCCTAAGTCGATCTTTCCTCATTACACCTGGCATAGTACGTAAACATTTCATTTATGTCGTTACTATTTCTACTGTGTCTTCCGAAAACAATGTCCTGTTTGACATTGATAGCATAGCGTTAGTGCGAATATTGTGTTGAACAGTGTTCATTTAGTGTTCATAGTCATTGTCAATATTTTCTTGTTGTACAGGTGTTGATGCTATAATCTCCTGATCTTCGACGATTAGAAATCCATTTAGTAATTCTCTGATTTTTTCGCTTTCACTTGTGTTAGCTGATTTGCACGTTTGGTCGACGTATGTGATGAACAGTACCTATGATAGAAATAGAACGCACCCCTGTCTCATTCCAGATCTAATGTAGAACTTTTCTGACATTCCTGTATTTGTTATAACTGCATATTGACATTGATATATAAATAAATATATATATATAAAAAGACAGAACGGGATACAAGGACATAACGTGTGTTGGCTCAAGGTCTATACACCATTTGGAGGTAATCTTCATCATCATCATCGTGTGCTGATACGTTATAATGTTTCAGAATTTCACACGATCAGTTGAATCCTCGGATCAGGTCAGTGTTCTTGTCTCACCCCCAGCCACATGGCTAAGCTGTCTTGGTATTGATATGCATCCCTTTTCCTTCCTCTTTTTCTATCAGTCCTGCCATGCATTTCCAAATTCTAGAGTTAGCTTCTTTTCATAACATATTCACACCAAAAAAGATGACTATTTATGTGAAATATGTTTTTAAGGTAAACAGAAAAGAAGACAGAAGATTATGCGAGGAGGAGTATGGAGAAGATTATGACTTAAAATTTGATTAGTTTTAATTTAATTTGATTAATTTTCCCAAAAGATTGATCACATGACTTAAAATTTGATTAGTTTTAATTTAATTTGATTAATTTTCCCAAAAGATTGATCACATGACTTAAAATTTGATTAGTTTTAATTTAATTTGATTAATTTTCCCAAAAGATTGATCACTAAGCTCTGTAATTATTTTAACATTCCTTTCTTCTCATCACTACTCTTTCTTGTGGTATTGCATGAACGCATGGTTTTCTTCTCATCACTACTCTTTCTTGTGGTATTGCATGAACGCATGGTTTTCTTCTCATCACTACTCTTTCTTGTGGTATTGCATGAACGCATGGTTTTCTTCTCATCACTACTCTTTCTTGTGGTATTGCATGAACGCATGGTTTTCTTCTCATCACTACTCTTTCTTGTGGTATTGCATGAACGCATGGTTTTCTTCTCATCACTACTCTTTCTTGTGGTATTGCATGAACGCATAGTTTTCTTCTCATCACTACTCTTTCTTGTGGTATTGCATGAACGCATGGTTTTCTTCTCATCACTACTCTTTCTTGTGGTATTGCATGAACGCATGGTTTTCAAACTCTCATCACTACTCTTTCTTGTGGTATTGCATGAACGCATAGTTTTCTTCTCATCACTACTCTTTCTTGTGGTATTGCATGAACGCATAGTTTTCTTCTCATCACTACTCTTTCTTGTGGTATTGCATGAACGCATGGTTTTCTTCTCATCACTACTCTTTCTTGTGGTATTGCATGAACGCATGGTTTTCTTCTCATCACTACTCTTTCTTGTGGTATTGCATGAACGCATGGTTTTCTTCTCATCACTACTCTTTCTTGTGGTATTGCATGAACGCATAGTTTTTTGTCTCATCACTACCTCTTTCTTGTGGTATTGCATGAACGCATAGTTTTCTTCTCATCACTACTCTTTCTTGTGGTATTGCATGAACGCATGGGTTTTCTTCTCATCACTACTCTTTCTTTGTGGTATTGCATGAACGCATGGTTTTCTTCTCATCACTACTCTTTCTTGTGGTATTGCATGAACGCATGGTTTTCTTCTCATCACTACTCTTTCTTGTGGTATTGCATGAACGCATAGTTTTTTGTCTCATCACTACTCTTTCTTGTGGTATTGCATGAACGCATAGTTTTCTTCTCATCACTACTCTTTCTTGTGGTATTGCATGAACGCATAGTTTTCTTCTCATCACTACTCTCTCTTGTGGTATTGCATGAACGCATAGTTTTCTTCTCATCACTACTCTTTCTTGTGGTATTGCATGAACGCATGGTTTTCTTCTCATCACTACTCTTTCTTGTGGTATTGCATGAACGCATGGTTTTCTTCTCATCACTACTCTTTCTTGTGGTATTGCATGAACGCATGGTTTTCTTCTCATCACTACTCTTTCTTGTGGTATTGCATGAATGCATAGTTTTCTTCTCATCACTACTCTTTCTTGTGGTATTGCATGAACGCATAGTTTTCTTCTCATCACTACTCTTTCTTGTGGTATTGCATGAACGCATAGTTTTCTTCTCATCACTACTCTTTCTTGTGGTATTGCATGAACGCATAGTTTTCTTCTCATCACTACTCTTTCTTGTGGTATTGCATGAACGCATAGTTTTTGTCTCATCACTACTGTTTCTTGTGGTATTGCATGAACGCATAGTTTTTTGTCTATCTTAAACAATAAAAATACATGAAGACATGTTGTAAATCTTGACTGCCTGTCTAAGTACTGATGATTATTTTACAGCCAGTTAAAGCTGGTTATTAACTAATTAATGCTTTTTATGTTATAGTAATTCCACTCGTAAACTGGATGAGTCAGTAAATTAATTAAAGGCGTTTAAGAGCGGTAGGACTGTTGAAATAAGAGTAAATGGAAAAGAGGATGCGTAGGTTAGATTAAAACAAATACAAGAGAGGCAGAGAAAGTCCCTTTTCAAACAATGTTTGCCACATCACCACCCGAGGACTACAAACAACGTTGGCCACATCACCACCCGATGACTACAAACAACGTTGGCCACATCACCACCCGATGACTACAAACAACGTTGGCCACATCACCACCCGATGACTACAAACAACGTTGGCCACATCACCACCCGATGACTACAAACAACGTTGGCCACAGCACCACCCGAGGACTACAAACAATGCTGGCCACAGCACCACCTGAGGACTACAAACAATGTTTGCCACATCACCACCTGAGGACTACAAACAATGCTGGCCACATCACCACCTGAGGACTACAAACAATGCTGGCCACATCACCACCTGAGGACTACAAACAATGTTTGCCACATCACCACCTGAGGACTACAAACAATGCTGGCCACATCACCACCTGAGGACTACAAACAATGCTGGCCACAGCACAACACAATACAAATCATTTCCCATGCCATGATATAAAACTGTCCAGCATCATCTCCCTCGGTCTCCACCTGCCTCTGTTTTCCTCCAACATTCTCACCGTCACGATGTACACAAGCTTTCCCCTTCTCGTAACATGACAAAATAATGTAGATGTTCTCCTTCCGATGTGGGCAATCAGTAATTTTTTGTGAGACAGCTTCTTTCAAAACATCTCAATTGCTCTTTCCAGAGTAAGTAAAGTAAGTAAAGGTTAAAAATTAAAAGTAAAAATTATTCCCATGCCTTCAGGCGTATTGGGAATATGAGGCTAGACCTATATTTGTATTGACCAATCGACACTTGGTGGGTGATGTAGTCAGCATCACACTAGCCACCTTTACTTCCCAGGAATGCAGCTGGTACCCACTCAAGGCTAGGTCGACCCGGGAGTCAAGGTCATTTTTTGATGGGGGGAAAAAAGGTCCGTTTTCACCAGGACGCGAACACACGATCTTCTGGTCTGCAGGCGGGCGTCTAACTGCCAATGTCACGTCGACTTCCTCTTTCCAGAGTATTTTCTTAATTTGTTGTTTAATGATTCATCTATAAAAACCCATCTCTGCCGCTTCCAAATATTTTTTGCACTGGTTGCACAGATGTCCACGGTTCACTTCAGTATATCAGGATACTATGTATATTCTCATGAAACTTTTCTGTTTCATCCCAAAAGACGACAACAACAATAACAAAACCACATAGAATATTCTTTGTTTTGTAAAATCCTGCATTTTTTTGTTTGGGGGGGGGGGGGGGGCTGATTTACTTCTTTAACATGTCTTCCATCTTATGTTATCATTGTACTCACGTACTTACACGTATCAGCTTACTTGTGGGTTGTCCTAAAAACTTTGATGCTGCATCTTTGATGGTCTGTTTTCTTTGTAATTAATTACCATTACTTTACTTTCCAATGTTAAAACTAAGATCTTTGTTTTGACTTTCTGTTAAGTTATAAGTCACCTGCCTAACATGTTTCATTTACTGGATTTGTTTTTCTCCAATAATTACGATTTAGGGACCGAATTACTGTTTTCTCCCCAATGGGCAGCTTCCAGAAGGTTTGCTCATCCATGCCTCTCGAGGAGTCGATAATTGACGTAAATCCTGACATGATTAACCCGAGAAACCCAGTTGAACCTCACGAAAAGATATAATTAATGCACCGATAACGGTGCTTGGATAACCAAGCACTACCAAGGGAAATCCGTCAGCTGGCAAGGGATCAACAAGTTACAGAGTTATCAATATGAAGTCTGGTAATACTCTTTGGATGTGGGTCATGCAGTATGTGTGTGTGTGTGCGTGTGTGCGTGTGTGTGTGTGTGTGCGTGCGTGTGCGTGTGTGTGTGTGTGTGTGTGTGTGTTTTCTTTTAACCATGTCTGGCGATCAGACAGGTTATACCGGTTGTTTCCCGTTTGTGGCCGGCCATTTTTGGATCATATCTTTCTTAGTTGCCTTATCTCCTCTTTCCCTGTACCGAGCTGTATAGTATGGTTCAGAAAAGGTACACGACTACTATCTTCTGCTTCTGTTCACTGTTTATTAAGTAAGTCAGTACTTGTCGATGTAATGTTGATTCATCTCTCGAGCGATTTTTTTCTTTCTGATTTTTCTTGCAGCCTTCCTTAAATCTCTCATGTCACTGGTGATTAATGTTCTCTCTTGTTCTTTGCTCTACATGTATTCATGGGGAGACAATGGTCTTCTTTTTTTTTTTTTTTTTTTTCATTTACTATAGTAATAGCTAAAACACATTTATAGTATAGAACTATAAATGTCCTGTTTTCTGAAAATATGGATGGGTCTGAAGGGAACGGTGATGGTGGGTACCCTTCTGGAAAATCATACAGTGCCGACGTCCATGAAGTTTGATACCAGACACTGGTGGTGCATTTGCTTTGAAAGCATAAAGTGCTTGAGAATTGGCTGGAGAAAGAGAGACTTTCTGGCGTTTCGAGAAGAGAGTGACGTTCTGCAAAGGACGTGCTGACTGGTGATGATAAAATCTGCTAATAAAGCTAACAGTCTTAATCTCAAATGAGTCGAGATGTTGACTGACTGAAGTGATTACCCACAGTCTTTTTTGTATTCAAAAACAATGCCCGTGACAGGTCTTACGAACGAGTAAAGGATCATATTCGCAGCGCCAATGCAAGAATGCCATTCCGTTTTCAAAATTACGGTTACTGCGAAATGGTACAGTCAGTAAACTGTGCAATGGATTGTTTGTGTCTCTTTTTTTTAAAAACTAAATGGATCCTCTTCTACTTTAGGTAAAGAGATTTGCCAGACAAACCTCCAGACTTTTCTGTCAGTAGTTTTCTTTATGGCTTTGTTCCATCCCAGTTATCTGTCAGTCAAGGCTTGCCCGTTGTGGTCATCTCAGCGAACCCTGGGTCGTCATGGTGGTCTGGTTTCCTAGTGCTTGGCCTTCTATGCCTGCCGCGGTGGCCGACTCTCATCCATTCTACATAAATGACTAGACCATCGGAACTGACGGATCTCCTTGAGTTTGTAAGGTCTGGTTTTCAAGATCATGATGTATTGTCTGGTTGCGAACGTTGTCCCTTAGGCCACCATTCACAGATACCTTATTTGTGAGGACTGAAGCTTGCTTCTGTGAGCTGTTATCATTGCCCATGACTCATACCCGTAGGTCAAGACTGGCAATAGGTAAAAGAGCGGTATGCAATGATTTTCGTCCTCCCGCATTTTGTTTTCTTTCTTGAAAAGCCGTCGTTTTGTGACTGGGAAAAGCTCCCAGCTGCTATTTTTCGAGCAGACAACGCTACCATGATGCCTCCATTGGTGATTTATTGCAAACTCCAAGGTATTTGAACTGGTTGACCTGCTCCATTGCAGGGTTTTTTTTTTTTTTTTTTTTTTTTTTTTTTCTGAATTGAGAATTTTATTTTTTCGAATTAATAATTTTTATGAACATGATGAAGAAGATAACGATAATGAATAGGATACTTACAATTAGAATGATGCACATGATGATAATATTGGCGCATATGATGATAATGTTTTCTGATAAACATATTACTGCCATGTATGATATACTTTATTATTTTGGTGGTGAAAGTAATAACGAAATTATTTATAATTATGCTGATAATAACAGCATAATTGTAGTAACGATAATAATAATACAAAACGTGGATTAACATCTAATGATGGGGTGATTGTAAACATGATAATACAAAACGTGGATTAACATCTAATGATGGGGTGATTGTAAACATGATAATACAAAACGTGGATTAACATCTAATGATGGGGTGATTGTAAACATGATAATGCTAATGATTTTCTTTAAAAAAAAACTGAGTTCCATTGGGGGGTAAAAAGTTTTTTTTTTTTTTTTTTTGTAAACATGTGCATAGTGTGAACGTTGACACGAACAGCAAATAATTTTTAATAAACTCTTGTTATAATGTAAAGAATTCCTTATAAACTTTAAGCCGCTTTATGGGTACTTGGAAAATGATTAAAAGACTCTCAACAATCGCTCTTAAGATAGGATTCAAACACCAGTAAATCTAATTAAATGGGAGGAGGGGGGTCTGAAAACGCAATCATCCAATGAAGTAAAAGAAGCTGGCGAATTTATAAACCTCATAAGGTAATGTAAAACACATGGAGATTCTGACAAAAATGTGATTTGGTAATTTGCTAAAAGGGAGGAAAAAAGGCTTTTGCAGTGCTGATGGATCAAAGGAAACAGGCCCAAATACTGCCCCGACCAGCGACGAAGTCGTCTACCAGCCAGCTAAAATGGCGATCTGCTCCGCTATCCGCGATGAAAAGGATGCAACATCAAAAACAAACAAGTGAAACCAATCGTGTGTTAGGCTTTACAATATATGGAAGTCAAAAGGGCTCACTTAGAGACACAAGTCCGGTGATACAATGCAATAGCCAGTATTGGAAAATGACAGACGAAATTACCTAGTAACTAGATACTTTTCAAAATAAATGTCTAAGCAGAATCCAGCGAATATTTTGGCCAAAACAAAATGAACAACAAAATGAGTAATACATAACTGTTGAGGAAAAGAAAATGTTTATCAATGGAAAACGGTATCAAAGTAAGAATATACAGATAGCTTGGAAATGTTTGCAGACTATCCTGTGACACTTTGCCAAACACAGCTCTCCAGTGGACGGCAGATATAAACTAGAGACGTGGACGATCTACTGACACCAAAATAATGTATCTCTGATATCAAAGGTTAAAGTAAAGAGGTTTAACTTCAGTGTCCCGGGTTTTATCCCATATGGCTCGGTCTCTCTCCACAGAACGGCTACTTGCCTCCCGAGTGTATAGCACAAAGCACAAACTCGGTAGCTCTGGTGAAGATCCTCTAGGCTCACCCTACAACTTCACTCTTGAACTGAACAGTGCAGCAATGAAACGAACCCATACCCTTCAGAGCGCAAAGCAAACAACTTCACCACTTCGCCACGCAGACCCCACCCTCCTTTTTTCCTTCATCGCCTGATATCATATAGATGCAGTCATCATGTTTAGTCACAATGTAAGAAGACACAATTTGGACCGATTATAACAAGTGGACAGACGTAAAGGTGAGTAGTGATTATACCCGATCATGCTTGGCGCAATGGCTTTTCGTATAGTGCACCAAAATATTTTACACGGTTGAATTAGGTTTTCGGAATTCGCTCTTTTGATTTTGCATCCGAAAAGTGTCTCGCTGAGTTACTATGTGTCACTATTTTATGCTGTAATCCTAGAGAAGGGGGGAGGGGGGGAATACTGCCTTGGAGATTAATCTGCCCACTAGTTGATTGCTACTTTTAAGTTACATTATATAATTATGGTGCATGTAGTATGTATGTAAGTTGTACCCCACCAGAACATCAAAGAGAGCGATAAACACCTGGTGACACAAAGTGCCACCATGCGGAGGACGATCACCCTTGGACAGTTCCAAAAAACCCTATTAGGACGTTAGGCCATATTTATTGCTCTGCTATATTTAGGGCCCCCGGCAAAAGCATCTCATATTTGGACGACTGGTACTAATTATGAATAATTGTGTGCGGTCTTCATAATGAAGGTTGGTTGAAGTGTACGCACTATTGGCTTTATGAACATAAGGCGGTCATGCCCCAATTAGTTGCACGGTGTTACTCAGGCGGTACTGTTTTTAATGCTGCGAGACTGGTGTTTTAACGAATATGAGCTGCGAAAAACGAGCCAAAGACCACAGAGGATCGTGGAAGGTACGCTACTCGAGTAAATAGATCTGTTTATTAGTAAACTGCCTATTATGGCCCTTTGTAGACCACTCATTAGTGTGCTGTAGGGCGAGGGTCATTTTTACGTAATATTTTTGTAAATACAACCCAACAAAATTACAGCCAAGAAATTAATACTGGGAGTAATATTTGTCACAATCATAAAGGTTGATAATCATCTAACGTTTTGTCCCTCTCATCTTTCTAGCTTTCAAAACGCTGTTGTTACATTCTGCCATTGGGAGGCATGGGGAACCCCGCTCATGGCGATTTCGAGTGTGACTAGCAAAAAATGTTTTTCTCAATTAGAACATGGTTGCCTTAGCATGTGCTAAACCTACTTCTTCTTAGACTGTCAGCTCTTTATCTATCTGCAGTTTCCACCTTACAGTCCATCCTGTGTGGCGTTGGTAGTCGTGGTTATATACACACTTCTACCTCGTGTACGTTTAGTCAGTTCTGACTCAGATTATCTTATATGACATGATGTCTGATGTGTTATATTCCAAATTATCAAAAGTGTTCAAATTGTATGAGCTAAGCTGCTATAAGCAAAGTCATCGTATTTGAAAAACTGGAATTAGGTATGTAAATGAAAAGAAACAAAATTATCAAAAATGTTTTTACAATATGAATGAGGGGTGGCATTAAAATGATTTAATATATTTAGGGAATACAAACTGAAGTGCTAAAAAAAATCAAAATTGTTTGTGAAAAATAAAAAAAACTGTACATTTAAAAAAATGGCATCATCGGATATGGAGCTATTCGCTGCAGGCTGAAGATTAGGACAGAGCGCTTATGAGAGTGTCCCAAGTGCTGTCGTGTTAGCTGTAAGCTCAACACTCAACAATTCAACTATGGAAACAAAACATTTATCAACATCATATCTGCCCTGTTGATAAGGATTACCAGAATTAGGCATCAAGTCATTGGTTTTGTATCGACCCTAACCAACATAACAAAGCTACCAAGGTATTTACTTTTTGCAACCCAGCTACTCTCTCCCCTTCCCCCCATTTCCCCGCCCTCTCCCATCAATACTACCAGATATCACCACGTTCTCAAGTCTATTCTATCTCAGAACATGTCCAAATATACAAAATGACTATCTCTAATAGCTCTTATCTGTCTGAAGTGCTCCTCTGTCTCGAAAAAGCTGCCTTGTTTGTTTTTCTATCTTTTTTTTATTTTTTTTTTTTTTTTTTATATTCTTTGCACTTTTCTAAAAACAAACAATCAATCTACCGAGCGCAGATGCTATTCTAACTTGTCTACTTTTTTCAATATAATTGTATATAGAAAACCACAGTGGCGCTTCAGCATGCCTTTTCCCACTGCATATAATCTTCTTCTTTCGTTTTCAGATCTGTCTGGATATTATCTCTCAATCGTCTTTTTGGTTTCCCTCGTGGTCTACGACCATTCATCTCCCTTGTGTATACAGTTTTTACTTCTCTGTCATCTGACATTCTTTTAATGTACCCCAACCATTTCAGTCTATTAGCTCTCATGATGCCAGTGATCAGTGGAGATTTAAACAGATTATGAATTTCGTTGTTGCTACTCATTCTCCCTTCACCGCTGTTTGCATCTTTGATGGGTTCCAAAGGTTCGTCGTAAGACTCTTGTTACAGAGTAAGATCATAGCTTGTTCGTTAGGAGATAGAATTTTGCGTAGTTTTTGATGAGAAAAAAGTCAACAAGTTTTAGAAACAATATTTTATAAATAGTAATTGAAGTCATTGTTGGCCTTGCCCTTTCATAGAGAACCTGGTAGCACTTGTTTTGTAGGGAGTCTATTGACGTCAATTGTCAGCTTGACTACTATATCTGCTTAGAATTGGATGATGAAATCAGATATGCAATCGAGATAATTTTAGAAAATCCCACGTGAGAACGTACATAGTAAACATGTTAAGCATAAAAGAGTATTTTTTAGAAGCAGAAAAAGCGAGAAGAAAACAAATACCTAGCATTCCAGCATCCGAGTATAAATAACGAGTAACAAAGCACCTCAGAGCAATTCTTCAGTCCACAAGACTCAAGAGGGAAGGGACCGGTCATATTGACCCTCAAGGCAACCTTCAGTGGTAGAGATGTCAGCCCAACATTAGAAGCCTTCAGTCGTTGAGACTCAGAGGAAGAGCGACTAGTCTCAATGATCCTCGCAGTTTTGGAGATGCCAGCTCAACACTAGAAGCAGAGGAGCCAGTCACATAGAGCCTCGAAAACAGTCACTGGAAATCAGACATGAAACAAGACATCGAGCCGCAGAGATAACACACAAGATACCTGGATCCATGGTTAACAGAGACACATTAGGAATACTACTGAGATTTTAGAGTCGACGATCAAGCCTTTAGTGCCAAACAGCACTAGAAGCCAGGTGGCTGTTACAGACACTAGAAACAAAGAAATTAGAGATAATGAACACAACGCGTACCTACGAGTATTTAGCCATAGAGAGAACACAGCGCCTTTCAGAATAATATTGATGTTTGTAACATTGCTGAAGTATCACAATAAAGACAGTATAGACAAGAACGGTTGTTTCCAGACATTTTGTTATACAAGCATCAGAGTCACGTGAGAAGCATGCAGCTAGCAAAACATCATCATCATCACCACCACTATAGACACGACCATTTTTCTCCTCGTCTATAATCTTCCAATCGACTCCTCCAGTAGCAAACCTAAAGACGAACCTGGGTGTGACATCAACATATGCAACGAAGAACAGAGCTGTGCTACACTCTGTTTTCTAAAACCTGTAATAACGCTTCATCATTTTTATATATATAATATTCTATATAATGTTATACTTATACTGCACATAATAATAATAAAAAAAAATTATTAAAAAAAAACTGTTCGACACTCATAGAAAGAAGAAAAGACATAAGAGTTCAGATTAAAACATATAAAAATCGGGAATCGAACCTGTCGACTACAAGTGACGAAGATGCCTTGATGCAAAACAAAGTGTACTAATACGCATGGCTACTCGACACTCTGAGAAAAGGTGTCATCGTTAGCCAGGTATATCGTACAGACTGACTCCATAACTATAGTATACAGACAGAATTAATTTCAAACCTTAAAATAGCACAACAGTTCAGCATTGGCCTTCAACGAACTCATGCCAAGTAGTTCTATCCTTTGCTATTTCATGCATGCTATTCCGTGTCACCTCCATCTTTTTTTTTTTTTTTAACTTTACTCTCTAGCTTCCTTGTCCTTGTGTTTTGGTCTGCATTTATTCTTTGCCCATGTGGTTTCCAGTGAAAAAAAAAACAAATCTCAAGTTTTCTTAATGTTTGTCATATTCAACTCTATCGTATTTTCTTCATTTCTGCGTTCACATGAACTTAATTACCACAATTAAGGTTATCGCACTTTTCTTTAGAACATAAAGATTATGACATTTTACTACAACGGAAAGGTTAGCGTACTTTATCACAACTTATAAGTTAGTGCATCCTATTAAAATACGACGGTCAGTGCACTCTAGTACCATATTATCTGCAGCCGTCCGTGATTCACTTCCGAGCATCAGAATGTATTTTATAGGTTATTATAGCTCTCTTTCTTACCTCAGCTGACAAAGAAATATTGCGTTGCAAATTCTCCATCATTTAAAAGGCTCTTTTTACTTGAGCTATTTGATCTCGTTTTATTTTTTTTTTTTTTTTTTTTTTTTATTTATAACAGATCTTGCATACAGTCACCTTCAAATATTTGTGTTATTGTGCTTCTACTTAATACATTCATATTATGTATATTGCTTCATGACCATAACATGTTTTACAAATCAAATAGATTGATGTATAAGAGTTGAGTGTTTGGAAAGGCAGAATGCAATGAGGACGTGCAGGATCTTTGTTTTTAATTTGGCAAGGTTTTGCTTCTGACAATGGTCATTGCATTTTCCTCCATGTCTAGACCGAAAATGGATGAAATAGAAAAAGAAATAGAAATAGAAAAAGCCATTAAGCAGTCTCCCAAATATAAAGCCCCAGGAGCTGATAGATTACCAAAAGAAATAATTCAAACAGCAGGTGAAAGCAGCATCAGATGGCTTCATAGAATATTAAATGCAGCATGGGTACAACAAACTGCCCCTATTGATTGGCAGCATGCAATAGTTATACCATTGTGGAAGAACAAAGGAAGCAAACGAGAATGCGGTCAATACCGAGGCATCTCTCTTTTAAGCCATGTTGGCAAAATGTATGCCAACATAATAGAAACAAGACTGAGACCAGTGATAGAACCACAGCTGGCAGAAGAACAGATGGGATTTAGGAGAAATAGAAGCTGCACAGATGCAATCTTCACACTTAAACAGTTAATAGAAAAGAACATTGAATACAATAAGAACATATTTGTGTCATTCGTAGACCAGGAGAAGGCATTTGACAGAGTCGACAGACAATTATTATGGAAAGTAATGGCAAGATATGGAGTAAGCGAACACCTCATCGAAGTGGGCAAGTTTATACAGGGATTGTAGAAGTGTAGTTAAAATAAATCAGGGAACATCTCATCCATTTACAGTAACATCTGGAGTAATTCAGGGGTGTGTATTATCACCACTGCTGTTTATCACCTACATCGACAGTACATGCAAGAATGCCAAGCCTATGAATGAAAATGTTAGTAAGATCAAATACTCTTTGCAAATGACCAGGCCTTGATAGCAGATACAGCCATGAAATTGCAACAACATCTAACATCCATGAATGAATAATGTAAAACAAATAATATGAGAATCAACCCTGAAAAGACAGAAGTAATGTCAATAGGAAAAAAGAAGACAGATCTAAACATAGCAATAGAGTGCGAAGGCATTAAACAGGCATCTGAGTTTAAATATCTGGGAACTACATTTACCGAAGATGGGAAATTGGATAAAGAAATTAACATTAGATGCAGTAAAGCAAACCAAGTATTGGGACAGCTAGCCACCTCTTACAGCATAAGACAATCCCAGTCAGCACAAAGAAACATCTTATTCAAAGCATATGCATTCCAACTCTGTGCTACCAGTGCCAGACATGGTCACTCACAACAAACCATAAAAGAAAATTAGTAACCATGGAAATGAGATGTCTGAGAAGGGCTGTAGGAGTGACCATAAGAGATAAGATCAGGAATGAGATCAAAAGAGAAAAAGTCAACATAGAACCAGTTCTAAATTACATACAAAGACAGCAAGTGAAATGGTTTGCCCACTTAGAGAGAATGCCTTGTGACACCATACTATACAAAGCCTACATGGAAAGAGAAGAAGGACGAAGAGCACGAGGTAGACCAAGAACAAGATGGAAGGATAACATTAGAGAAATTCTACAACAGCACGATGTGCCTATGGTCGAGGCGGCCAGAAGAGCTAGAAACAGAACCTTATATCTCCCTCGACACCCACAGCGGTAAAAGAGGAAGTGAAGAAAAAGAGAAGAAGTAGACCGAAAGGATATAGTTTCGTCGCCTAAATACCAAGCTAAAGGCACGATGCAATACTGAAAGCTTCCAAACTGGTGGTGCCATATGTGATTAATTGTGTGTGAAGCTACTATGTGTTGTTTATACGACGGGCCAACATCATAGAACAAGGGGTAACCCATAACTGCTTTGTTCTACTTATGACTCAAGTCTGAGTCCCAAGAATCTCAGCGCTTTCTTGTAACTGCGTCGATGATGAACTGACGTTCTGGTGCAGGATAGTTTGTGCTGTCACTTTTGACGGCTGTCCTTTGCATGAAACGCATGTGTATACTGTCTACCTTTTCAAAACTACAGACTAGGTCAGTAAGTTCTGAACAGATAGTGATAAGCATTCTGTGTGATTTTCGTTGGTAGACGATGAAGTGACCCGTGCTCTCTGATGCTGGAACTGTATTTACCTGATTACTTGTCGTGTATTGCTGTACAAAAATGATTTCAGGCAGCATTTTTATGGTGGCTAGATTATGCTGTCGTATATTTCAAGTTATTTTTTGATAACAGAATATCTTCACCAACTGGATATTAAATTGGACATCACCGACGTCTAGATGCGAAAACTTATTGTGATGTTTAGGATTCAACCGGAGAACTGGCTTCAACAGAGTACTAATTAAACTGGGATGGAATTGAGAAACATTGGAAAGCACTTCGTAGAAAGTTGTCGACTCAGTCCTTGCAAAGAAAACCATCACTACTCATTCATCTCTGTCTCTGTCTGTCTCTCCTCTCTCTCTCTCTCTCTCTCTCTCTCTCTCTCTCTCTCTCTCTCTCTCTCTCTCTCTCTCTCTCTCTTTATTTCTGTTCCCTCTCCCTTTGTAAATGTAAGTGGTGGTCAATTCTTCTATGTTTGCATTGAAAAGACAGAGATAATTGTAATAGGTAGACAAGAAGAAAGGATTTTAATTAAAGTTTAAAAAAAAACAGAGAAATAAAACAAACTAGCGAATTTAAATATCTGGGGTCATTTTTCACATCAGATAGCATAGAATGCATAGAGAAATTAACATATGATGTGCGAAAGCATATAAACGATCCCTACATCCCCCCCTATCCACTGCAACACCTCGCTGAGGTAAATGGTGGAGGAGGAGGAGGAGAAGAAGAAAAAGAAGAAGAAGAAGAAGAAGAAGAAGATGAAGAAGAAGAAGAAGAAGAAGAAGAAAGAAGAAGAAGAAGAAGAAAACAGAAGAAGAAGAAGAAGAAGAAGAAGAAGAAAGAAGAATAAGAAGAAGAAGAAGAAGAAGAAGAAGAAGAAGAAGAAGAAGAAGAAGAAGAAGAAGAAGAAGAAGAAGAAGAAGAAGAAGAAGAAGAAGAAAGAAGAAGAAGAAGAAGAAGAAGAAGAAGAAGAAGAAGAAGAAGAAGAAGAAGAAGAAGAAGAAGAAGAAGAAGAAGAAGAAGAAGAAGAAGAAGAAGAAGAAAAGAAGAAGAAGAAAAAAGAAGAAGAAGAAGAAGAAGAAGAAGAAGAAGAAGAAGAAGAAGAAGAAGAAGAAGAAGAAGAAGAAGAAGAAGAAGAAGAAGAAGAAGAAGAAGAAGAAGAAGAAGAAGAAGAAGAATAAGAAGAAGAAGAAGAAGAAGAAGAAGGGGAAGAAGAAGGAGAAGAAGAAGAAGAAGAATTTAATACCTCAGTGCATTTGCCTAAGCACACATGATACCACTGAAGGTAACAACACAGTTTACATTGCACAAGCATGTATGCATATTTGAGTACACACTGCAGGTTCATTTTGTCCACATTATATAATTTTGAATTCATTACATTTGTTTATATTGCTAAAAAACATTCAATAACTTAAGTTCATTTTGTCTAAAAGTATCGGTCATCATCGAATAAAATACTTCAGTTAATATCGCAGAAAAATTAATTTTAAATGTACAAATTTGGCTAATTTTGCCCAATGTATTAGGTAACTCTAAATGTGACACTTTCGTTAATATTGCCCAGACATATTCAGTAACTTTAAATTTTACACTTCAGTTTGCAATTCCTTATTTGAAAAAAAAATTTTTTATCGATTTCTTTGAATGCTAAGAATTAAGTTGATATTAAATAACATTTCCAGTAATTTTGAATTCCTCGCCTCAAGTTCATGTTGCACAAACGTATTCAATAACTCTGAATGCAATACTTTAGTTCATATAGCCAAACATGCTCGATAACTTTGAATGCTATCGCTCAGTTTGTTTAGAACTACTTGTATATATTCCCTAGCTGTAAATGCAGCAATGCGTAAAAGTAAAAGCTAAATGTCTTGTGAAACATTTAGCGTTCTTGTTGTATTCAAATTAAGCGTACTGTCCATACAGAATGTTACAAAAACTTTCCCACAAATCTTTGTGTTCTTTTCACAGCACGCAGTTAATAGTACATCCTGGTCTTTAACAGATGGATCAAACTGGCTTTATTTAGATCTGTTTCGGGAACTGCTGGATGCTTGATTTCATATTGCGCTTCATAATCACTGAAAGGCTGTGATCTCCGTAGTTTTAGTTGAAATATTTTTTGGGTCAACGAATCGAAAGGACGTTTTGCAAACCCTGACAAACCATGACTTCCAGATATTGAATCAAAAGGGCGTTTCGCAAACCCTGACAAGCCATGACTTCCAGATATGGAATCAAAATGACGTTTTGCATACCCTGATAATCCATGACTTCCAGATATGGAATCGAAGGGACGTTTTGCAAAACCTGATAATCCATGACTTCCAGATATTGAATCAAAAGGGTCGTTTAGCAAAACCTGATAATCCATGACTTCCAGATATGGAATCGAAGGGACGTTTCGCAAAACCTGATAATCTGTGACTTCCAGATATTGAATCAAAAGGACGTTTCGCAAAACCTGATAATCCATGACTTCCAGATATGGAATCGAAGGGACGTTTGTCAAATACTTCTAAGTCGCTGTCTTGCTCTTCAGAATTTATTGGACGTTTAGCAAATCCTGATAAACCATGGCTTCCTGATATTGAATCAAATGGGCGTTTTTCAGACACTGTTTGATCGGCAACTACTGCAGTAGAATCGACTGGACGTTTTGTAAGCCCTGACAAGGCATGGCTTTCTGCTGCAGAATCAAAAGGACGTTTGTCAAACACTGATAACCCGTGACTTCCTGGTGGTGAATCCAATGGACGTTTTTCATACCCTATTGAATCAAGACCTTTTAATACTGACAGTCTCTGTTTTTCTTGAAAATCCATGACATCATAAGATTCAGAGTTTGTTTTTGAGAATTCTTTGTCCTGGTTTCTTTCTGCGATATTCTGAGATTGTTTCATGACAAATCCAGACGGATTAATGATCTCAGGGTCTTCACTTGTTTTGCGTTTGTACATTTTGGCGCTGGGGAAAATGACTGCGGCAATATTACTTGTGCTGTAATCTATGTTAGGACTTCCGGATGATCTGTCTTTGTCATAGCTGAAGATGGTTTTCTGTTGAAGAGACAAGGAAATTTCATAAATCGACTTTTTCAGAAAGAATAGATGTCAGTTTAAAACTTTCTGTACTTGCGTATATTGAAGTGACAAGTGATTCAAGTGACTGAATAATACAGTAATTGTTTAGATTTATTTACAGTATAATTAGGATATGAGTTACAGTGTTATTAGGATAGGATGCGTTAAAGTAGTTTCAGTATGCTTAGGATCATCATAATCATTATCATTATCAAGTGTCTTGCCAGCTGGCGTAAGCGTGCATACATCTCCACATATCTCAATCTTTGATGCTCTGAATCAATTCCACTGAAGATACTCCTCCATGCCACTGTCTTACGCCATTTACCATCATTTCTTTTCGTCTGCCTCTGCTTCTTCTGCCAGTGATCTTTACAGTTGTCATAATATATTCCAGTGCTTCTTTTTTCATCACATGACCCAAAAATGTCGTCTTTTTTTCTTTGTTGTATATAATGTTCTACTTTCTTTAGTCATTTCCAGACAATCGTTGTGTGTACTTAGTTTTGAATGTGTTAAAGTAGGTAAAGTATGCTTAAGTTGTAATGTGTTAAAGTAGCTACAGTATAATTAGGAGAGGATGTTTTGAAATAGTTACAGTAAATTTAGGAAAGGACGTGTTAAAGTAACACACAAATTGCACGGGTGGCATTAGGAAAACACGAGATATCTCTCTGTATGTATTTCTGTATCTTGTTCTGTCGCTGTTGGTGATCTGCTGCTTGTGTGCCCATGGTATCCCGTGTTAATGTACACTACTTCATTATTAACAATTTACATCCATGTTTAAACTATTTTCCCATCTCATCAGGTGTCATACAGGGATGTATCCTCTCACCATTCTTATTCATTACTTTCATGGATAGAATAACACAGGAGGCAAATGCTGACACTGAAAAAATTAATGAACTTCTTTTTTGTAGAAGATCAATGTCTAATACACCATCGAAAACATAATTTACAACACCGTGTTGACTCGTTACATCAGACCTGCACAAAGTGTGACATGAGAAGAAACCACCCGGAAAACCGAGGTAGTGAGGATAGGCAGGAAACAAAATATCACGAACGTTCATATTAACAGTACTACAACCAAACAAAAAGAATTCAAATATCTAGGAAGCACATTTACGAGGATGACTGACTCGATAGAGAGATAAAAGCCAGAGTACAAAAGGCAAAAGCTGTCACCCATCAGTTAGCCCCGCTGCTTATACATTTAAAATAGTTACAATATAATTAGGATAGGACGTGTTAAAGTATTTACAGTTGCATTAGGATAGGACGTGTTAAAGTATTTACAGTAGCATTAGGATAGGACGTGTTAAAGTATTTACAGTAGCATTAGGATAGGACGTGTTAAAGTATTTACAGTAGCATTAGGATAGGACGTGTTAAAGTATTTACAGTAGCATTAGGATAGGACGTGTTAAAGTAACATAACATTTGCACGAATGATACAGGTAGTCTACGTTCCGAATAGGTAGAAGGCATACGAAAGTCGCAGTTAACCTACATTATCTGGATTTACACACCTGGGCACGCAGAAGTACATGATAATAAAAGAGCTGTCCAGATGGCAAGTAATGCACCAATGCAAACTGGAAGAAGCATGGACAAAGCTGATATTGTCACCTCTGTGCGGACTAGATTGTTGGATAACGGCGAATTTCTTACGCTATCACGCCTGCACGACCAAGGAGTTGAGCTTGATGAAGCACGTCTACGTCGTCTTCGATGTAAAGACAGAAGATACTATAACTAACTCCTGATAAGAACAATCAGTAGAGGTACCTTAGAGTGACCACTGCATCGGAGGACTGAGCCCGCATGGGGATGCCCAATGTGCAAAACGTCTATTTTGATAACATAACATAACTGCTTAGACACCCAAATGTCTCCCCTCCAGTAAAACAGATAATGGTTAAAAGCATCTTTATCCATACTTTATGTTATCTTTGCCAAACATAGACAATGAAAAGGTAACTAGAACAGAAAATAACAACATATGAATGTGTTGTCTCGCAAGGTCACTAACAACACTAGATGAGACAGGGTTACGAATACCAGCATTAGAGAGAAAGTTGGAATAATGCCATGTCAGCATTATATTGACAGGCAAAGAATGAAATGGTTCGGCCATCTAGTAAGAATGCAGATATACCAGACTGCATATGAAACTTTTTTACATTTGAACATCTGGGAGTAAGGCGAGAGGAAGACCAAGAAATATATGGATAAATGATGTAGCTGAAACCTGCAAAAAAAAGATGAACAAATCCATCACCTAAACCACCCAAGAAGCGAAGAAAAATACAGAAAACCACGACGCTGGGTTACAACCTGATATCGGTGAGACGACAGAAGAAGAAGAAGGAAGAAGACAACCATGTTGAAACTTTTCAAAACATTAAACAAGACGTTAGGCAGGGATGTGTAGTATAACAATATCTAGACAGTCTGTAGCCATAACAAAATAATTGTTTCCATAGACAGTATGCCAGGAATATTGGTTGGAAGGCATATTGTAAACCGTTTTGGTCGTTGAAGATGGAAAACAACTGAAAGAAATTATGTGCATAATGGTTTAACAAAAAGTCAAAACAAGGGTCATAGTTTGAAGATCAGAAAAACCAGGTAAGGATAAATACTTATCAGAATAAGAATAAAAACGATTATTTTATTATTATTATTATTGCGCATCAAACAAAGCTTTAACTCCCGCTCCTATAACATTTTCGGGGAGGGACTCAGGTGGCTTAGTTCTTTTTTCAGTCTTGCAATAAAATTATTCTTACTGGTATTGTGTGCTGAATGACAAATTTAAAAAAAATACATTTGAAATGTGGGCTATCTTCCGAATACCGGTCCCAAATTATCGAGGCCAAAAATACACCCTAATAGGGCCTCAGTCACATGTGAATTGCGCACTTTCGGCGACTACCGCCACCGCCGAGAGTATCTCCCACGCGCGTAGTGGCGTGGATTGGGGCCAAACTAGATGGCTAGGACTCACGAGTAGCAGCTACCGCATCTCCTGCAGCTTCCTTTATTTTATTTGCTCGTGAGTCTCAGCTGGCGATGGCGGTAGTATGCAATTTACATGTGACTGAGGCCCTGTTATGGTATATTTTCGGCCTCGATAATTTGGGACCGTTATTCGGAAGATAGCCGAAATGTGAAATATATAAACAAATGCTTAAAAATCCAACGTCTGTATGTGTGGTAGGGGTTGAGGGGAAGGGGCCTGCTCCAAGAAAAACAAATTGTCAGGGTTGCCAGATAAAAAACTTCATTTTATGCCAAACCATCACCCAAAATATGCCAGCATATTGCCAAATAAAGTGTAACGTACTCACTTCACATCAAAAGCTCTAAATTGAATTCTTTACTGTCATCCTCATTGGAACCAGTGGAAGATGCAGCATAAACCTTTTCGGTTGTAAAATCTTTAAGCATTTTCTCAGATGGAATGAAGTCTTTGCAACATTTCGTTGATATCAATAGTTCTGCTCTAATTCTGACAACTGCATCAAGAAAATCCATTTTTTTTTTTTTTCCTTGCTTTTGATTTAGTTAAAGTAATAAGAGAGAGAATATTCTCTCAACTACAGCATTGCTAACGGGCATTATTAAGCAAGTAAGGGCGAAAGTGGCCAATTCTTTAAATGCCTGGTGTCAAAGTACGCCTATCCAAAAATCTTCACTGTTTGTAGGTAGTCCATCCTTCTTAAATGTAGCTTCTTCTTTCGAGTTGACAACAATCAGTTTTCTGTACTGTTCTCCAAAATACTGATGTTGTTTTCTGCCAGGTGTAAAAATGGTAGCTCTGAAAACTGTGTCCTTGATATTTGATTTAAAACTGCCAAAGGGCTCAATCGATAACAGATTTTGAAACATATTCTCGGTGGGAAGTCTACACGTAATTTGATTGAGAGCTTCCTCTAGCACAGACATGCATCTTTCACTAACATTGTTTATTTCTATCTGAACTTCAGTCCCGTTATTCTTCTGTAGGAACGCATTACATTCCATTAGGAATTGAATACCAAAGTCAACGTGATGAGTATTTTTTTTCTGCTCATTGACGTCATTCAGTTTGTTTTAAGACTTTTCTGGTGCATGGACAGTTCTTGGTGTAGTTATGAGGACCAGCTTTCGTTTGTAGAAAAAGACTGTTCAGTCTTTATATTTTGTGTTAAACGTTGTCTGTACTAATTCAGCACATGTGAAAAAAGCTTTCAATTCCTCCCAGTTCACCAACATTTTGAACTTAATCTTTCCACGCACAAGCCATCTAGTAGATGACAGTTTCTCAAATGGAAGAGTTCGTTCTGATTCAAACTCCGTAGATGTGTTCATCCCTCTAAACATTTCTTTATAGGCTTCTCATCTTAAATCACTATGACGAAACCACTGAGGTATTTCTGACAGTAAGAAACCAATATTTGATGGCAGCTTGGCAATTGCACTACAAATGCAGAGTGCTAGTGAATGGCAGATACATCTGAGCTGTACATAAAAAGGAGACACAACTTTAGTTCTGGACCATCCAGAGTTCTTGCACCAGACCGTGTTTGAAGCGCCACCTGACGCAAACCCAATGCAATTTGTAAGACTCTGACCACACCTTTTGATTTCCTTATCAATCAAATTAAATAAGTTTTCTCCTGTAGCCACGTGCAAGGAAATTAAAGCAAAAAATCCGGTAAATATTTCATTTTTTATGTCACTGAAAAAAACTAACGATAATGTACAAGTACTTTTGAGTGGAAACGTCAGTAGACTCATCTATAATGATGGCATATTTCTTGTTCCGAAAATCCTCAATAAGGTCATCCTTAAGTGCAGGCGATATAATATCTTTTATTAAGCATAAACATTTAGTTCTATGCAACTGTAGGTGCTCCAATGTACTCTCCTGACCATGTGCTTTCATGATTTCACTTAAATGACCAATTGTGCGTATTACACAATGGCAGGTCATGCTTACAACAAGTTGCAACTCTGCTGCTTTAACTGTATCATTACTTTGCCTAGGAGTTATTGTTGTAATAAGCTGTGACTGAGTTTCCATCCTGTGTTTTAGGATTTTTCATGATTTAAAATGCTACTAATTCTTGGTGCAACAGTGCACTGACACAGTTTACAATATGCTGCCTCTGATCCGTCTGAAGATCTTTTGAGCCATGAGTATGTTTTCTCCAAATTACTAATATACTTGCGATTGCTGTCATAAGATGCTTTCAAATTTTTAATGATGTGGCCATTCAAGTAGTTTTTGAACAGTCTGAATCACTTGGTATCAGTGGTGGGTTTTCGTTTTATATCTCGCATTTATTCTAGTAAATTAGCATAAATTACAGAGGTTTATAGCAGTCACGATCCGTTTAGGAAGACAACAAAGCAATAAAAAATGGCGCGAATTTCGGTTAGTCCGTACCAGGACATCAGAACAAAGTCAAACTGAAATAAAGATTTTGACTGTAGGTCTACATTGCTTTTAGTAAATTTGCGTGTTTCTAACAGAGTAATCATGAAGAAAATGTGAGCACATCTTGATAAGAAATGCCAGGAAAAAACCTAATACCAGTTTAATTTCAAATATGCCAGATATGTGGAATCTGGCATAAAAAATGCCAATATGGCAACCCTGCAAATTGTTAGCAGCTACAGCCTTTTAAAAACATTTTTAGGGAGATTCAACGTTCTAAAGCCCATATATTCCGGAGCCTGTATAGGTCTCGGGCACTAACAGCGCTTTGTGCAAGAAAGAAATAATGCAGGGGTAACAGCCGAAGGCGCAACGAATCATTGACATTTGTGTATTATTACGCTGGTTGGCGGTGGCTGTCGTCGGTGGTCGATGTGCTTAGAACCTTCACAAGGAGGAAACATGACACCCCTAGACCATGGGAGTGCCCCAGGAAATCCCCTACAAAATATCGCAGCTGACAGGATGGGATGACTTTTGTGAAGTTTTGTTAGAAAATGAAAAGTGGCAACACATTTCTAAGCTGTGGCATTTACGAAACATTTTACGTTATTCTTATTCCAATTTTTTTTCTTCCCCCCCCCCCCCCCCCCCCCCCACACCAGATTTCCAACCAATCACCATGTCGCTTCACATCGGGGACCGGGTCCCCCATCGGCTCGCCGGTAGAAGACGTCGTTGCCGGTCAGGACAGTATTTGAGGTGTCCTCTTTGAGTGCATCAACAATGCAGGAGTCCTTTTTAGGGTACTTGATCGCGTGCAATGCTAAGCCATTTTATATGGCACACATAATCTGGTCACAATTATAACCTATAGCTTTCCCTAGGGGCATGCTGGTTGAACCTGACAATTTTTTGGTTCCGGCAACGCATTGATTGATCGATTAGCAGCATGCAATTTGTGATGTCTTAGCTTGAGGCGTATCACTGGTGGCAACTCAAGATAACTCGGCCTCGATTAATAAATAGATTTTGTGGTGCTATTTATATTCTCGTCGTGTCTGCCTGATACGGAGGAGAGACTCTGTGTTTAGCGTTTTAACAACCGACTGCTAACAGCAGTCACATACTTAAATCTCGTGTCGAAGTTTACCGTGAGCGGACGCGACGTTTAACTTGGAAACTCAGACATACTTTACATGTAAACATCTGTCACAAAATGTTTAAGTCATGCGTTTTGCTGTTATGCAAGATTGCTAGATAAGTAGCCTTATTGTAAAGGGGGAATAATTGTCCCTCCATTGCTGATCCATTACGAAACACAGTTGTATGTTTAATGCTCAGTCCTAAAATTCTTCTTTTTCTGCTTCTTCTTCTTTTTCTTCTTCTTCTTCGTCTTTTGCTTCTGCTGCTGCTTCTGCTTCTCCTCCTCCTCCACCTCCTCATCTCCTTTCTTCTGCTTATTTTTTTTTCTTCCTTTCTTTTTCTTCTTCTTCTTCTGCTTCTTCTTCTTTTTCTTTATCGTCCTACTCATCCTAGTCTTCTTTAGCGTTTTATCTACTAATAGAGCTTTTTTTTTTTTAATTGAAAATCCTTTCAGGCAAATTTACGTCCAATAGTTTGCGATTGCCTCTGGACGGTCGGCTTCACTTTACCACTGTCAAAACCAAAGCAAAGTGTAAAAATGCATGCTGACTTCATGGTAAGGCAAGGACCTAATAACTCTACGCGAATTTCCATAGTCTTATAGTGGAATATCGTGAAAGGGGTATTGTGGCCTTTGACCTGCCTCGGTTGGGAGGCGAAAAGTGTATGTTTGCCCATTCACATTTAGAGCACTTCATACAGACAAGGCTTAGGAGGACTGTATGCAATGGAAAGAACAAATAATAAACTATTGACGTTGACTGAAGTGTTTTGCAATTTTCATCAACTCTCTTGTGTGAAGCTGTTCATAGTCAGGTCGAGCCATTTTTGTACGTTGAAAACCTAGAGGAAGAAGAAGTGACATTAGCTCCATGACAATGACATTGCATACAACGCTTTGCCAAAGTCAGTAGCAACTGTTCATATTACAATCTACACACCAACTTAACTTTCAAGAGAACAATTTATGTTTGATATTTTCAAATGTTCTAGTGAAATAAGCAATTTCTTCGTTGGGATTGAGACCATTGAATTCACATAGAAAACAAACTTACATCCATGGATGGACCCTGATGTGAGAATAGGCGGGAAGTAAAGATAATTAGTAGAGGAGATCAAATATTGAAAGCAAACAAGTCAACTCAATAGGAAAACTCAAGAGAAGTTAATGAGGTAGCAAAACAGATACTCACAGCGGTGAAGGAGAAGTTAACGAGGAAGCCAGACACATACTCACAACGTTGAGGAAGATGCGAAAGAAACTGAATAACGATATAGAATAAACAATAACATTATTGACAAATTTGCGGACACAGCAAGATAAAAGGGACAAAGAAAGTGGATCCAGACGACCTTAAACAGACAAAGAAAATAGTGAAAAGACAACAGAAGACAAGCCAAAAGAAATAACGCCAAAAGAGTCTACCGTCGAGATTGACGAATTTGAATATAGTGATGTATCACTGTTGCTTGTTGTAGTTTTTATACTGTTTTACTACACTGATACTATTTAACACTCTTTTGTACCTCCACTATTACCCGATCGTCTGGGGTGTGGACATATTTCACACTTCCCACATAGGAAAACCTTTTATATTGTTTCGGGTTCAGGCAGGTTCAGTGCGAAGACAATGGCTTGAATCATTACAGAAGTCCACTGTTCGTGGAGTCACCTTTATTTTTGTTCCGGGACACGCAGGCGTCAATGGAAATGAAAGAGCTGACAGGTTGGCTGGATCCGCTATCACCACCGACGGTCAGCCTATGGATCATGCTGATATTATCAATGCCCTCAGAGAAATGGGAAGAATAGAGGACTTTGGTGGCAGTGAATCCACATCACTCGCCAGAATGGCAGACTTGGGAATTAAGATCGGCACAGCAAAAAACGAGACGCACACCAGCTACGCCAGAAGACTTGTTAATCAACATAGAACTGGTACTATTAGCCATCGGACGTTGGGGTTCATACTGAGGGGAGGATCTGAGCACCTATGGGCATGTCCGGAGTGCAATGAGGATAACCCAACTAACTAACTAACTAACTAACTAACTAACTAATTTTATATTGTCATATATCCTTTAATTATTATTTTTCTTCTCTCTCTCTCTCTCTCTCTCTCTCTCTCTCTCTCTCTCTTCTCTCTCTCTCTCTCTCTCTCTCTCTCTCTCTCTCTCTCTCTCTAGTTATCTCTCCCCTTTTAAAATGTAAACCCCAACAGGTTACACTTATATCATTTAACTTAATTTTCTTGCAATTGAGATATTACACAATTTATCTACGCTACACTCAGGGATACGGACTGGAAGGGGGTTGGGTGGGTGTTCGACTTGCTCCACTTTGGTGCACGTCAAAAGTAGCGTAGTAGTCTTTGATCTGTCATTTTGACGTCACCGTGATTGACTACACAGGGACGTCACGTGCTTAACAGTTTTGAAATACCTAACAACAACATTGACATAATACAGAACAATGGCATGGTTATTGTAACTTCTGTCACACTTGTATGCTATTTATTTGAAGTCTCTCGGTTAAAATAATATAATAATCATAATAATAATATCCTGAATGGCAAATAAATATAAGTTTGAAATAACAATAAACTTAAAAAAAGAACATCTCTATATCGTTAGGATGGTCACCCCCCCCCCCCCACCCCCCGCAAATTGTAAAAAGAGTGCTTTAATCACCCCCCCCCCCACCCCCACCCTTTCTTTCCGCCACTTGTCTCCATAAAGTTGTTCTGAAAAGAAAGGGGAAGGGGAGATCAAGTCGTCCAAGAAAACATCTAGGGAAGCTGGACTAGTCTCGTTGCAGGGAGAGCACTTTTAATTCATTTGTTGAGTTTCATAAAATAATCATCGTACCCTTCATGCACAGATAATAATTAATGCAGATTATTGAATAAATGATAAGAGAACTGATTAGCCACTTTTTGTACAAGGTTAGTTGCGTATCCTTTACAGGACGTTGCAGAACCAACCCCAGCAGCCCCTGGCTGTTGTGTGGTTTCTCTAACCAAATTTACGTCTAGTAGTTTGTCATTGCCTCTGGACGGTTGGCACCCTGATACCACAGTCGAAACCAACGCAAGGCGCGTGGCCTGCAGCTAGGATCGAACGAGGCACCCTGGCATAACGAAGAGCTCGCATCCACTTAGCCACAGAGCCGACTAATTAGCCATTTAAGGAAACAATTATCATTCTTCGTGGTGAAAAAAATAAATAAACGCTCAGCATTTTCTTCAAAAGAAATGTCAAACCACATAGCTCATAGAATCTCTGTCTTTGAAAGACTGGACAGGCAAATCAACATTCAAAGTGCTAAGGTAAATCAGGCACTGGGAAAACACGCCAGTTCTGGCACACAGAAAGATACTGTTGTTTACCTATGCAAATCTTATAAGAACTGTTTGGCCGAGATTTTGCTACCAGCCTTAAACATAGACCACACTGCAATTAATATGCGGACAATCTTAACAACAGAGATGACGTCTTGTGAAAGCTGACACGGCAAAATAAGGAGAGAAAGTTAGAAAATATGAATTTAGAAGAAAACTGGGACTCAAACCAATCATGCACTGCATTAAAAAAATCAGGAGCAATAGTTGGGATGGTCAGGTGGTTTGACGAGAATGTTGTGGTATCAACTGCCAGACAGGACCACGTTACAAAAATATAATAAACACAGAGCGAGGAAAAGACCACGCACATGTGGAACAACAGCATTTAACAATAACCTTCAAGAAATGAAATGAATGACCAAACAGTTTTTAAACGCCTGGCGCCCGGCTCTCTAGCGTAGTTGTCTTAACCGGATTGCGCGGTGACCGAGTGGCGAACTCCTTGTGGTCCGGGTTCACTCTCGGGTGTAGGCAGAAAAGCCCTATTTCTTCCAGATTTACGGTATTTACAATGAAATCAAGGCCGAAAGGTTGCGATATCCATAATACCGAGCCTAAGGGTTAACAACTCATGGCTTCCGGATAATAAAACAAACAAACAAACACCAGGCAAGTACAATAGCTACCACAGAGGGTAGGAGTCTGTGCCAAATGACCGACCATATAATATAAACAATAACCCAACATATGAGCGGTTTTGAAAATGGTTTTTCTTGGGTCGCTCGTGAGTTTTTAGTATCGTGTTCAATATTTTGGGAAAGTCTTCATTTTCGAAAACCTCTTTATCATCTGACGATGACTTTAGCTGTATAACTGAACTGTTGCTTACATTAAATCGTATAGTACCAGTAATTTGTGTTTGAGTAAAAAAATATCACAGTAAAATAAAAATCTTTTGACTGTGACAGTAGACTTTGATGGGGAAGCATCTTCGGAAGTTATTTTCTACGACTGTTTATAATTTAATAAATCTTGCCTTCAGACTCGAAGGCCTCGGGTTAGAAACGGCATCCTGGTGAATTTTTCATATATTGGCCTTCCCTCCCAGGTAGGCCGACCCTAAAACTGGTACAAGGAAACATCATAAGAAGTCAAAGCACCCGGCTTGATTTTATCCACATCTACCGTCGATTTTCGATCAATCTTTAAAAATAACTAAAAACACAACAAATGCCATTTGCATGAGAGGGACCTCTATGTTTCGAAAAGTTTTCGCCACGCCCTTGCATACTTGATATTTAATTGCTGATTTTCAATGTTTCTTTAGAATATCTAAACAAAACAACAAAAAAAGAATATCTAAAAGTCACATTGAATTTGATATGATTTAATTTAATCTATAGGCACTGTTTAGTCTCTTTCTTATTTTACAAATGACTTGTTATTTGTTATGACAGCTAGGAGTACGAATTGCAGATCCTTCAAACTTCTTGGCGCCGCCTGTTGAGCTTCTGGCTATTGTGTTACATAAATTTAATTCGTTTATATGACAAATTTAAATCCAGTTACATAAAAGATTACTTCTAATAGAAAGATATGTGTTATCCAATCATATTCAATGGTGTTTTCAATCATGACATGAGAATATTTCCGAAAGGCACTTAAGGTATTTGCGGCTTTAATTTTTAAAAGTATGTCTCTGGTGTCTGTCTATGTGAGGAAATAGGTGTCTGTCTATGATAGGAAATAGGTAAACAACCATTTTGACTGGGAAAACGCAATGGACGCATGATGCAAGTCTCACATTTGACTAGACTAAGATACTTTCGACGTATGATATGGTCAGCATCATTTTGGCCGCCTTTAGTCCTTAAGGGGTTTCGAACATACGACCTGTGGCGTGGCAGTCAAGTGTTGAGACACTACTTTACCCAGGCTCCCTGTGTAGGGACGTTGATTTTGAAAATTCAACAAAGAAAGAAAACTCTAAGACAGTAATAACGTATGAATTGCTTACATTTTTTTTTTAAAATTATTATTCATTGTTTCTTACAATTCTGTTTTCCAGTGATTTCCAGACCGAGTTCTATATGGATTAGTAAAAGCTTCTTCTTCTTGAAGTCTATGCCTTATGGCGCTGGTAGTCATGTCTATCTACAACCTTCTGTCTCGTGTACTTTCAGTCAGCTCTGAAACAGAAGATCCTGTGATACCCTGATATCAAACTGCCTAGTATCTGTTCTCTCGGTTTCCCTCTGCGTCCCCTCTCCTCCAGCGTTCCTACTGTCACGATGTACTCCGGTTTTCTCCTTCTCGTCACGTGATCAAAGAAGGTAGATTGTCTCTTTCTGATGTGAGCAATCAGTTCTCTTCGTGAGTCAGTTTCTTTCAAGACATCCTCATTTCTTTATTTTTTTTTTTTTTAGCTGTCCATAATATTCTCATCATCCGTGTATAAAGCCACATCTCCGCAGGTTCCAAATAATTTTTTCATTAATCAACCGATTGTCTTTGATTCATTTCCGTAAATCAAGATAGGATTTATATAGCTTTTCTCTTTCTCGTCTTAATTGACAAAGTTGACTGCCCCTCTGATATGCCTATCATCATTTCTGATGCTATTACACTATCCCACAATCGTCAGGTACCAAGTCCTTTGCAAATTCCCTTCTTATCCTAGTCTTCATATGAGATTCTCGATCCTACGCTAGTTCCGCATCCTAATGCTTGTCTTACCCAGGGGTGTTTAATGTAATAGGGAGGCCATCTTGTAGCTTTTCTCTACCTCACTCTATAGTAACCCACACTATCCACTACTGTTCATTCTATACCCTTGAAATGTCGGTGTGGTAAAATGAGTAAACTTGCAGGAACATAACAGGTTTAAGGTTTGAACAACGGACCAACATTATGGCACACGGGTAGTAACACATAAGTGCTCCGTTCTTCTAACTCAGGTCTGAGTCCGAAGAAGCTCAGCACAGTGCACATGCTCAGTAGCACCGGCCAGGATTCTAAAATACTTTGGGTAGATTTTTAACTCTAAATTTTGCCCTGGCAGTGCCGTTATGTTACTCTTTTTTATTTCTATCTGCCAGGGGATTTTATTTCGTGCTCAACAATGCACACGGGCGTCCGATAACAGTTTTAAATTAATGTGTTTCTTTCCCGTGCCGTATCGTCCTAAATAAGAAAATTGTGGCTTTTAAATGTTACATAATGATTCTTATTGTATCGCCGCCCAAGAAGACGGCAATTACTGATATTCTTTATTATATTAATATGCAATTCCAAATCTGATGTTTGAGGAAAAGGGCGTGGGGCTGCAAAATGACGAGCACACTCAAGCTGCTGCCAAAAGCGTTGGCTATATTTGACTAGAAACCAACAGTCTGTATACAATAAGTCAGATCTGTAAAACAGATGTGTATGCAACACAAGTTCTGGAACAAGACTAGAGTCGCACAATTTGCCACCGCAATTTACAGTCGGTGAACGCCAAAAAGAATACTGAGTTTTTCTCCTGACCGCCTATTGGGCGTGGGTGTCCAACGCGAACAAGAATACTGAGTTTTTCTCCTGACCGCCTATTGGGCGTGGGTGTCCAACGCGAACAAGAATACTGAGTTTTTCTCCTGACCGCCTATTGGGCGTGGGTGTCCAACGCGAACAAGAATACTGAGTTTTTCTCCTGACCGCCTATTGGGCGTGGGTGTCCAACGCGAACAAGAATACTGAGTTTTTCTCCTGACCGCCTATTGGGCGTGGGTGTCCAACGCGAACAAGAATACTGAGTTTTTCTCCTGACCGCCTATTGGGCGTGGGTGTCCAACGCGAACAAGAATACTGAGTTTTTCTCCTGACCGCCTATTGGGCGTGGGTGTCCAACGCGAACAAGAATACTGAGTTTTTCTCCTGACCGCCTATTGGGCGTGGGTGTCCAACGCGAACAAGAATACTGAGTTTTTCTCCTGACCGCCTATTGGGCGTGGGTGTCCAACGGGAACAAGAATGTAGAAACTGGTTACGGTACAAAAATTGAAGATATGCCAGTGGTCTGCTACAGGATACGACCCTATGAACCAATTGATCAGAGTGTCCCACCCCTCTCCACCCCCCCCCCCCCCAACCCCCACCCTCTACCTTTTCAACTCCGGGCTGCTACATAAACGTTTGCCAACCATGCTAAGGTTTAACAATATCAGTCTAGGTGGCAGAACACAAAGTGAGATCCCAGATACCCCCTTAAACTCCAAAGAAGTTATAATTAGGGCACGAAGTTGTAATCTGTTGTCCTATGCGGGTAGGGAGGCACTAAGGTGGCTGCTGCATCGGAGGACGGATCACAGATGGGTCGGACTGGGTGCTAGGATGTCGACACGTATAAAAAGTCCAAGTTCATAGTATCATTTCTTGTAAACTTTAAACATGTGGGTCCTGTGACACGCAAAAATAGATCTGGGGAAACAAGTGGTATTCTTGCTCTTGTTCAACAAGTAGCTCCGTAATGTCAAGTATAATGTCTAGAAGAAGAGGCAGGAATCGATCAGCACGACAGTGGACAGCAACAACAACAAAACTCTGGGCACGAAGGTTATTATGGCGGAAAAGCTGGCAAGACATCTTGTAGCTTTTCTGGCTGGACGTGATGAGAGCGACGTTCTGCAAAGGACCTGCTAAATGATGATGATGATGATGTCCCCGTGTCTGTTCCAGGGCTCCATTTGAAAAAACAGAGAATAAGCCGACTGCCCCCTAACAAACATGTCATAGAAGGCGAATAAATAGGGTGTTTTCCCTGAAGGTCTACCTCAGAGGCGTGAACGAAGAGTGTGCATACAAATAACCCACTTGTGTCAAACGGATGTGTACGCAAAACTCAAGTTCTGGATCATAACCAATGTACAGGAGTGGACGAATAACGCTCCGCTGTAGTTTACAGCCAGTGAACGCTAAGAGGAAGAAGAAGCAGAAGAAGAAGAAGAAGAAGAAGAAGAAGAAGAAGAAGAAGAAGAAGAAAAAAAGAAGAAGATGATGATGATGATGATGATGATGATGATGATGATGATGATGATGATGATGATGATGATGATGATGATGATGATGATGATGAAGTAAGAAGAAGAAGAAGATGGTGAGGATGATGATGATAATTATAAGGGTGACGACGATGATAATGATGATGAAGACGATGTTGGTGATAATTGCAATGATAAATACCAGATTTATACTGGCCAGAGGTTTTCCCTGCATCAAACGCCTCTTCTAATTGTATGGTACACCGCTGCCAATGACGAAAGAACCTCTTTGTGAGTTAATTAATCGTTATTGAGACATCGTTATTAAATAGTGTATATGTCCATTGTATTCTCATCATTCGTCAATAACATTTGATCTATTGCTTCTGCGTAATTTCTCGCTAGTCGTCTAACTCTCCATAATTCACCCCAGAATATCAGGACTGGCTCTAATTAGCTGCTGAGATCTCTTTTCCTCACCTCAGTCGAGAAAGACATATTGCTAAAACACTCTTATTTTTACGTAACTGTCTTTGCTGTGGGTATCTATTCTACATTTAATCCATGTAATACATTTCAAGTAGGCTCTGTGGCTAAGTCGATGCGAACGCTTCGTAATGCCGGGGTTCCGGATTCGATCCCAGCTGCGGGCTATGCGTCTTGCGTTGGTTTCGACAGTGGTATCAGGAAGCCGACAGTCCGGGGCAATGGCAAACTACTGGACGTAAATTTTCCTAGAGAAACCACACAACAGCCAGGGACTGCTGGGGTTGGTTGTGCAACGTCCTGTAAAGGATGCGCAACTAACCTTTAACCAATGCATTTTAAATCTCATCTGCCGCTGCCGGGGTACTCAAGTACTAAACGTGTGGAACATAATTTTGTAGACCAATCAGCACTCAGCATGTAATCTCCTAACAATCCTTGGTACCTACGTTTACACAAGGGGCATAATGCTCCCTGTCCCAATGTGGGGCGTAATTATCGTTATTTTTAAGTCCCACCCATTTGATGCTAGAATCACATTTCTATAGAGCAGACGGCATTCCGTGGCTGATGTGGTCAACATCCAGCCAGTTGCTTCTATTTACCATTTAAACTAATATGTACCTATTTTAGGCAGGGTCGACATAGGAGCTTTTTGAAAAAAAAAGCCAGTTTGATGCAGATTCGAACACCAGACCTTCAGGCTGACAGGTGAGACCTACACCTGAAAGATGTGATGTCAGAGCAAGACGACGCCTAGGGAGAAAATAAAATGATGTCATTAGGGGCGCGTTTAACATCTATATGTAATAATAATAGCCAGTGCTTCCTGTCGAGCTTCATCTAGACCGCCAACTGTTCCTCCTTATGACACTTAACACCACAGTGCACGTGGCTGATGATGATGATAATGACGATGGTGAGGATTTGTAGTTTAAAATCTTACCTCATCTTCGAGAGAGATAACATGAGTGAAAACAGCAACAATGATGAAGACTCCAGTCAGAACCATAGTTTGAAGCTGATCTTGGAATTAAGAAGACAAGCTGGTGGTAGGAACACTAATAAATCTGCAATATGTTTACAGTGAGAAGGAGAAGCCGCTAATCGTTAACAGTTTGGTGT
Source organism: Candidula unifasciata (assembly GCA_905116865.2). Classification (NCBI taxonomy): domain Eukaryota; kingdom Metazoa; phylum Mollusca; class Gastropoda; order Stylommatophora; family Geomitridae; genus Candidula; species Candidula unifasciata. The sequence continues at coordinate 222,082 of CAJHNH020000738.1, forward strand.
TTAACTCTACGCTTATATTAAATGTCAAATTTATTAAACAATTTCTATATGTAAATATGACTTATTTTGGTTTTCATTTCTTTGTATCAACAAATATCTAATTTAGTAAGTAAATTTCTGTACGTTATAAAAAATGTATTCTTTGCAGTGCTAACAGTTTCACTTCTAACAGAACAGTCCAGTACTCAGACCCAGACGATGAAAGTTTGAACCTCAGTCCTTTTCGAATACCCCCTTCCTAGTCGGTGTGTTTTATAAGCCAACGCCTGGTCGTCAGCGGTGGACACGCCCAGTGATTTCACTGACTTGGCTGTGCCACCATCTTCCCCGATAATTGATCTCCAGTTTTCAAGTGTTTGTACACTGCCAGAATTATCAATTTGAACGTGAATCGAAACGGATGTTTTTTAAAAGTTTACCTGTGAAAGGATCCAGTTAATTTCACAACGTTCTCCTTTAACGCTTTCTGTCCCAATAAACAGTGTGTGATCAGTTATAGCCAGTGTGTGATCAGTTATAGCCAGTGTTTAACCAGTTAAAGTCAGCGTGTGATCAGTTAGAGTCAGTGTGTGATCAGTTACAGTCAGTGTGTCATCAGTTATTGTCTGTGTATGATCAGTTACAGTCTGTGTGTAATCAGTTACAGTCAGTGTGTAATCAGTTATAGTCAATGTGTGATAAGTTATAGTCAGTGTGTGATCAGTTATAGTCCGTGTATGATCAGTTACAGTCAGCGTGTGATCAGTTACAGTCAGTGTGTGATCAGTTACAGTCAGTGTGTGATCAATTATAGTCAGTTTTGGATCAATTATAGTCAGTGTGAAATGAGTTACAGTCAGTGTATGATCAGTTACAGTCAGTGTGTGATCAGTTTTACAGTCAGTGTGTGATCAGTTTTACAGTCAGTGTGCCATGAGTTACAGTCAGTGTGTGATCAGTTACAGTCAGTGTGTTATCAGTTATAGTCAGTGTGTGAGCAGTTACAGTCAGTGTATGATCAGTATAGTCAGTATAAGATCGGTGTAGTCAGTGTGTATCAAACAACAATTTTAATTTGGTTTTTGTTGTTGCTGGTCTTAGCATGCTAAAGAAATGACTAGGTACGCGAACATTTAACATAGTACAAATTATCTTGTTGAAAGTAACACACTTATTTAGGTATCTAAAATAACGTTTTCTGGGACTGGAAGATGTAAGGCTCGATGTGACTCTGCAAGACGGCTAGTTAACGAGAGCGTTACACAAACCACGAACTCCATAGCTACAACAACGAGTCGCGTAAAGCTTTGTACAAACCGTTCTCGTGAACCGGAAGAGGCAGTTCATGTAACGAACTCTGGACCTTCAATGCCCGAGGAAATGTTCTGAACACTTTCTCCGGAGTACTGCGCCCCATTGCCTGTCCCGTTGATTCTACTCTCCTGAAGCTGTGTATATACAGACTACAATAAAAGTTTGCTGTGTGTCCTTTGCAAAATGTTGAATTAAGAATCGACATCACAGCACCCGGGACACTCCACTAAGCGCTCCGTCCTCATCTTCAGCAACAGGAGAAGGGTTCCAATTCCGATGGTACCACTAACTGTCCGATTGTATGTCTGTCACGCCTTTTCCTAGTTGAGCTTCGGCCAGATCCCCTGGTAACTCCCCGCAGCGCCGTTTTCCTCAGACTGTAATGATCTATTCGTGCGTCCAAACTGTTAACTAACCCCCAAATGGCCCGCATAAAACCTAGCTTGTCGTCCATCAGTTCACCACAAAGTGGTTGCAGAACTGGCCAGACTATCTGACTATTTGTTTCCTAACACACCGACATAATCTGAAGAAAATACCCACTACAAAATGTTACAGAACCAGTCCATGTATTTGTTTAAGCTGGAATGCCCAATATGCATGAAAGGCATGGAAAAGTGTTGTTTACTTACTTTATTATATATTAAAAAAATAACGAGAGTATGCACATGCCAGGACTTGCGGTTGTTGTTCATAATATAAACTTTCTGCTGTGACTCCGTCTAGGCTGCATCAAGTCATAAAGAAAAGCAGGGATTAAAGATACAGTGGTGGTAGAGAGTGATATAACTGGCCTCGACTTGAATAATTGGTAGACAAAGGTAAAGGAGACTACGTTCTATGACTGAACCACAACTTAGTGAAGGACAAATGGGAGTTCGGTAGAATAGAAGCTGTACTGATGCAATATTCAAACTTAGACAATTAGTGGAAAGGAAGGTAGAATTCTATACAGAATTACACATTGCATTGGTAGACCAAGAAAAAACTTTCGATCGAGATAATATAAATAAATTATGGAAGGTACTATAGGATTAAGGAGTAAGCGAACATTATATTAAATTGTGCAGGAGTGTATACGTTAACAGTCAATTTGCAGTTAGAGCAAACTTAGGAATGTCACAGATGTAATATATTAGATCTGGAGTAAGACAGGGGTGTGTCTTATCACCACTACTGTTCATCATATACGTCAACCAATTTTGCAAATCAGCTAAGATCAGCGAAGGGGACAACATCTGAAAATTACTAAATGTACTGCTTTTTGCTGGTGACTAGGCAGTATAAATACAAGAACATTTGAACATACTCCACTCAGAATGCGACATCTATTACATGAACTTAGACAAAACAGGATTTTCTCTAGAAAATGAAGAACCACCAAAATCAAAAGTTGGTGCACATCAGTTAAAGCAGGCAAACGAATTCAAACATGTGGGGTGATTTTTTTTTTTTTTTTTTTTTTTTTTTTTTTTTTTTTTTTTTTTCAGAAGACGGAAGAATGAATAATGAAATTCAACAAAAATGCAATAAATCCAACCAAGTTATTGACCAAATAGCACATATTTTGAAATGCAAGCACGTGAATATAAACAATATAAGAACACTAATCAACACAATATTCGTACCAATGCTCTCCTTGTCATTAATGTCGAACATGGACACTGTCTTTATAAAACAGAAGGAAAATAGTAATGACAGAAATGAACTGTTTACGGTCAATGCTAAGCGTAACAACGAAAGATCGACTTGGGTAAGGTGATGAGTGAGTCGGCACAGAACCTGTGCTGAACTTTCTCGGTAGACAACAAGTAATTGACATCAGACATGGCACCACAGAGAGTAATGTTATTCAGGTATAAAGATAACAGCGCCAGGGGTAGACCACGCAAAACATGGACCACAGAAGAATCAAATACATTGAAAAGGGTTATATACGAACCGAACCGAAGGGCTCGTTCTAGAAATCCGTTCCTGTCCTGACGCTGCGAGGCATTCCATAAGTGTGCACATGTGTACTGGCACCTGAGACAACAGATCATGTCCTCCAAGACGATCCTAAATATAACATATCAAGGCACAACTTTTGGCCAAGAGAAACATCGGTGCAAGCCAAACTTTACTGGTCGCTGAGTGAATTACAAAAGACAGCGAAGTACATACTAGAGACAACATTGCGGATATATATAATATATTTCAAGCGAACGAAAGAAGAAGAAAAATTCCAGAACTAGAGGAAAGAAGAGGAAGAAGAAGAGGTAAATGTACAAAAGAAGTGATAAATGTGTAATAAAACTCAAAGCTTTTTTTTTTTTTTTTTTTTGGCAATCCCTGCTGCACTATTCACCCAACCAACAGGGATGAGGTCAAACCTCTAGTGTAATTACCCTGATGTACAACATTCAGTGTAATCTGCGGTTACTCTCAGTGAAAATTCAGAATACTAATAAAAATCAACATCAGTTTTATAAATACCAAATAATCTACTTTATGTTGTTAATTTATTTCATTTTAAGTTTTTATTTTAAAAAAAAATTTTTTTTTATAGAAATAAGATCAATGTTCCAAAAATAAATTCTAAGTTCTGGAAAAATTAAAAATAAAAGTGTAAATTTAAATTTAAGTTAGATACTGTCTAAAACCTATAGTCTACAATTAGATATGTTTATATTCCAATTACAGTTACAGTTACCTTATCATTATGTCTACATTTTTATAATCAATTAGTCACATAGTTAATGCAGCAATTTGGCAGTTGCGTTGTCATCCACCAAAACCCAAATGTGGTTGACTTCACAACAAGCAACACGTTGCATTAAATATTTACTCTTTGTTGAGTTTTATAAAGAGAGAGGGAAAAAAAATAACTTTAACTTTAACATGAAAAACCTAAGAGAAAAGAAAGAAAAGTTTTTTTATCTTTCATGTCTTAACTTGTGAGAACAAAATCGAAGAAAAATAAAAAAAAATGTCACCATCCTAAGCAAAAAATGTTACAAATCCAAAATAAATAAAGTATACATATTTATTATAATTATAAACCAAAACATTTCAATGCCAAATGAAGTGTAAATATGAATACATAATATATATATATAATACACAAAATAAGACGTACACATAAACATATACATTGCACAGCACATATAAACTAACAAATACAGTACATAACAAATACAACATATAACATATATATTAGAAAACAAATATCACACGTAACATATATATTCCCATGTATGCAATATAGAATCTGCACATATAGTAATGCCATGACACATAACCTTGCACACAATTTTATTCTACTTTCAAACATCTCACACTCTTTGAAGAACCTTGATCCATGATTTGCCTGACATCCAGATCTCTTGAAGAAAAAACTGCTCATCCAGAAGTATCTTCACAGTTTATTGTTGATAACTGTAGAAGTCAGTCTTTCATTACTGTAGGTTTTCATTGGAGTTCAAAATATAGACGTAGTTATCTGAAAAAGTCAGTCTGTAGGTACTATTAACTATAGACTTCAACATGATAGTATCATTTCGGATACTGATATTATTATACTGTAGTACCACTGTAAGTATTTAATCTGGAAAAAAATGTTACAATCTGCTGAGGAGGTCAGCTAAGTTGCTATGGGCACCTTCAATGTGTGTAATTTCAAACTGGTAAGTTTGAAGTAGCAGTGCCCAACGTGCGATTCTGTTGTTTTTGTGCGCTCCTGATTTTATAACAAGCAGTGGTTTGTTATCTGTTTGAAAGGTCGTCCCAAAAGATACCTTTTCAGCTTAGAGATGCAAAAGACGACTGCAAGACATCCATTCTTCCAACGTTGCGTACCTCTCCTCTGCTGGGATAGGCTCTCTACTGCTGTAGCATGTCGGATATTGGATATTGCGTTCGTAATACGCCATTTGCAATATCTCTGACGTTGGTATGGGATGCCAAATAACGTCTGAGGATAAAATACAATATGATATTAGATAATGTTAAAATAGGAGGGCTGGAGAATAGAGTCTTGATCCTGGCGAGGGCCTGGTCAAGTTCCGTGTTCCACTGAATCGCGTTGGCACATGCAGTTTATTAACAGAGATTTAGGATGCATTTCTTTTTGTGATTGATGGTCCCAAGTAAGCTTCGGAATACCTTTTTACTTGTAGGGATTTCAAGGTGCAAAATTTTGAAAAAAATTTTGTGATCACTGAAAAGTTATTCCATTAAAAATCAATTTTCCCAAAAGCCTTTTTAAATTTAGAAAGTTTGACTGTCAGTCCAATTTGTTTTATACTTTTAACAACTGATGTAAATGTTGTTACATAGTTTACAACATCATCAATGACAGTACATTTATGTATGATGTAGGCGGCAACAAATGAAATAAATATGGTTAATAAAGCACATGCGGAAGTTTTTAGTGGGTTTACAATTTGTGTCCCTATGTTTAATGGAATTGTTTTCCATTTCAGACTGTTGTTATCTGTAAGAACATCTCCTATTTTAGTAGTGAGTTCTAATTTTGCAGTAGGAGATGTCACTGCTTTCTGTTTACATTTATTGGGTAGCACAGTCTGCTTTCGAATGCTTAAACCTTTACTATAGAACTCAGTTAACAGTTGTTTGTATGAGGGATGTTTTTCGGGAGAGTCACCTAGTTTATATGTAGGGTCTCCTAGGATGGGGTAAGATGGTTCTGTGTTGCTGGGAAGTACTTCAACCCGTCGTATTATACTGGATGAATTCTCTGAAGAATTTGCCAGTTGACAGCATTTACTTAAAGCAATATCTTCTTCTTTCTTTCTTTTGTCAAAATCTGCTTGTGCCGCTAGGCGTCGCAGTCTATCAGATGATCGGCAACCGAGCCAGGGCGCGCTCAGTCGCTTCATATGCCGTGATGTTATGAAGTCTCTAATGAAGATACATACACATACAACTGCTAAACACTTAAGAAGGTGACATAGAGAAACCTAAGTCAGCCATGAAAATGAATGCATGTATTTAGTATAATATCTGTACAAAAACAATTGAAGTGAATTCCAGCTATCAGTGAAAGAATCTCAGCACTAATGTCTAGATCCTAAGGAAACTAGGCAGACAGCCGGTCCTGGAGGTGACTATATGTCATCATTGGAAACCAAGGAGCTGTGAGGAAAAACAACATCACACGAAGCATCAGACTTAGCTTCTATCCTTTCTGTCTATGATGCCTCCCTCAGCTCCGGATGATTCGACTGTCTTTGATTCTGGAAATTCTGCTCCACTGGATCAAATAGTCAGAGAGTACCTCACCATAGAGGACACAATACTGCACTGGTACTTAGCAAGTCTCTATCACAGCAAGTAGAACACACATTGTTTTTGAGCCACGAGTAACCTAAGCTCTAGCACTGGTAGGCTGTTTGAGGTACCATCTCCCCCATCTTTGGAGATGTCAGGAACCTTCACAGGTGTTAGCTGGTGGGTAAGTTAAGTTTGATGGGTTAATTCTGCTGGGTTGATGGTGGTGGGTGTTGGTTGGACTGTGAATCTTCTGCCAGCTCCTCACAAAAGATACATCCCAAGCATATGTAAAGTCCGAGACAGTCCAGATTGCCTTGAAAAATGAAATGATACAGGCATAGATTAACACGTCTGGACGCTTGAGAAGCTGGCAAGGAGAATAGCGTCACTTAGACACTTCAGGCGTTGGTAACAAAAGAAGTCCCTTGTATACTTGGGCAAGGAGTAAATCGGTTTCCAAGAAACCTCAAATAACTCCCTTAATATATATCCAAGAGATATACATTTAAAAGTGGAGTTTAGTTAAAGTAACCAGAAAAGGCAGACATAATAATGTTGTCCAATAAAGGCCTATATATATAGATATAAGGGACTATATATTTCTGGGCGAGTCCAAGTTTGAATTTTTGTGCAGATTACAGGTAAGACAGGTTATCAGCCTTACAGACCGATGCGTAATGGCTATCATTTCACGACAGTACCCCCCCCCCCCCCCCAAAGGGAAGAGCGTACTACGCGAATGAACAATGATCAGCCATCTACACATCTATGGACTCACTACTTTCAGCTTGCTCATCACCTTCAGTCTGTGAATTATCAGACAAGGGATGGCGGCTCAAGAAATCTGCTCTGAATCAAAGGGTTGACCAAACCAACCTCTCAGAGACAGATGAAATATATACAATAATGACAATTCATGTGAAAATAGAGAAACCTATGACCACTATACAATACTACTCAACAAGGAATCTATATAGAATCAGTCGATGGCCCTGAAGACCTAAGACTGATGACTCCATCCATGTATCACTGATCCCTGCCAGGTACATGCAAAGATGTAGGTTCAGACCGAACCCCCCGATCGGGTTGGCTGAATAAACCTACACACCATCCTGGTACTCCTGTCATATTCAGGAAATATACCGGTGTGTCTCCTACATCAGTAGTCACACAGGAAGGTCGTCGAGGCATGTGGGATATAATCCCTCCCGTCTGATCCTTCGCGAGGTTCGGAAGGATAATCCTCCCCTCGTCACTATGTGCTCCAACAAACACAGGAAGGAACCCTGGTGTGAATTGAAAATTCTTCACCTTCTGGTCCTCCTGATGGTCTGGAGGTTTACTCCATTCCTCTTTAAAAAGAGGAGCTTGCACAGGGCATTGACTGAAAGGCTCAACAGGAACCAATGTCGTATCATACTCCAATAATGAAGTTTGCCCTGGCTTAACTCTCAGGACAGAGTTATACTCTGACAAGAGTTGTCCTATAGCTTGTTTCTGAGAGACAGAGAGAGTTGGGTTAACCTCTACATCTTTATAGGTCTCCCTGGGGTGAAGAGGATATTCCACAGCTGTGGCTTCTCCACCTTCCACCTCCATAGCTACAGAAAGTGTCAAGAGGGTCGGTGTGTCACTTACCTCTCTCTCGTTGTATTTCCGGAGGAGATTAATGTGATAGACCTTTGACTTACCTTTAATGTTGATCTTATAATGGATCCTGGATATCTTCTCTACCACCGTATAAGGGCCTCCCCAAGCTAACTCTAACTTAGACTTCCCTGATGGTAGCAGCAAAAGAACCCTATCTCCAACCTCAAGACATCGTTCCTTCGTCTTCCGGTTGAAATGTGCAGCGTACCTCTTACGTGCACGAATCAAGTTCTCTTTAGCCAGGTCCCACCCTAGCTTTAACCTTTCCTTGAGTTCCTGCACATACTGTGATATGGTTTTCAAGGAATCATCTGCCCCTCGTCTGTCCATGTCTTCCTGAGAATGGCCAAGGGTCCAGAAATGGGTCTTCCGAACACCAAGGTCGCAGGTGGAAATCCAGTAGAGGCATTGGGTACTTCCCGGTAGGCGAATAGTGCTGCAGACAGATACTCGTCCCACCTCTCTGGCTTTTCCTGGGTTAATCTTCTCAGAAGCGATACCAACGTTCCATTGAACCGCTCATTCTGGCCGTTCGCTTGGGGTCGGTATGGACTGGTGCAAATGTGTTGAGACTTGATTATCTGAAACACTTCCTCCATTAGTTTCCCTTTAAACTGAGATCCATTGTCTGTCAGTATCTGCGAAGGGAATCCCACTCTTGTGAAAATGCTCATCAATGCCTCTGCCACAGTCTTACTGTCAATCCTCCGAAGTGCAACAGCCTCCGGATACCCTGAACAACAGTCGACCAAGGTCAATATGTAAGCATTCTTCTTCTTTGTGAGAGGAAGTGGTCCAACCAAATCGACCGCCACCCTTTCAAAAGGTGTGGAGGTGACAGGGGTTTCCCCCAGTCCGACTGGTGCATTCCTGCCTTTGGGAGCTACCTTCTGGCACTCCGGACAGGATTTGACATAACGCATGATATCTGCTGACATACCTGGCCAAAAGTAATGACAGGCAATGCGTTGTGTCGTTGCATGAATTCCCATATGGGCACTATAGGCTATAGTGTGCCCCATCTGGAGAATCTGCTGTCTATATGTTTTGGGTACTACAAGTTGACTGTGCTCTGTATACTTGTCACTTGCCCATCTGTAAAGCAACTTACCTTTCATGAAGAATTCTTTCTTCAAAGGGGGATTGTGACTTGCAGTTAACTTTTTAAAACATGCCTTAAGGGTTGGGTCACTACTTTGGGCCACCTTAATTTCCTCAGGAAGAGGATTTACATGAGGAGAATCCTCTAAGGCACTTTTATGTTGTGCTCGGGTGGTCACCGCAGCAAGATGCTCTGAAGGTTTCTTCGGCTCTGCTAAAAATACATAAGTAGCGCCAAGAATTAAATCAAAGGTACAGTGTTCAAGCACTGCAGCCTCAATTACCCCCGAGACATACTTTGAACGGACCTTAATCTTAGCAATAGGCAAGTTTAAAGGTTTAGCATCCAATGTGGCACATTGGAGCTCTATGAATCTGCCAGTATACTGATCAGGTTTTACAAACTCTGGCCTCACCACACAGCCGTATGACAAACCACTATCATACAGATAAGTTAAAGAATATCCGTTAGCCCAGACCCTCTCTACCACAGGTGGCCTATTGGAACCATTGTACAATTGTTCCTGGGTAGAAGGTACTACAGTAGACAACAAAGCTGATACTTGTAAATTCCCTGACTGTTTGGATTTACATTCATTAGTCCAGTGGTTATTATTCTTACAAATATGGCAGTAAGGCTTTTTATGGCCATTAAAGGGGTTGTCTATGTTGTGTTCCCTGAACTTTTGGGGGGTTCTGGGGTTGTGCTTGGGATGAATTCTTTTTAGGGGATTCATTTGGATGGGTTTTATGACCATTACCATTATTTTTCCCTTGGCCCTGAGCCTTGGGTTTCCCACCTATACACACTTCTTTATGTGCCATCTCATACCTCTCAGCATACATCAACATCTCACTCAGTCTGTCAGCACCATTCTTCCGTCAGGAAGGTTTGCATAGGGCGAGGTAATGTCTCTCGGAGTTGTTCCGTTAGGACCATCTCCTGTAAATCTTCAAAAGAAGAGGAGTATCCAGACATTTCCCTCCACCTGGTCAAATATCCCTGAAGGCGACTGGCGAACTGAGGATAGTTCTCCCCTGTCATCTTTCTCTCATTTCTGAACTTCTGTCTGTATGTCGCAGCATTAAGTTCGAAACGTTTCAGCAAAGCCTGACACAATGCATCATAATCAGTCTCAGTACCGGTGGGCATCCGTTGATAAATCTCGTATGCCTCACCCCTCAAACCTTGAGCCAACTTCAGCGTGTACATATTCCTTTCCAAGTTGTACAAAGATGCCAATTTGCCAAAATCGGTCTAGGTACTGTTCAATATTTTCAGCCTTCGGGTCGAAGACTGGCATAGGAAAGTTCATCGCTTGAGCTGAGCTACTGTGCGTTGATGCACCATCAATATCAGGTGTTGGAGATCTGGGTCTATTACCCTCTCTCTGTGCCTGAAGTTCCAATTCTCTTAACCTCACCTCCTGTTCCAACTTCATTCTTTCTGACTCCCTCTTCTTTCTGAGTCTCTCCATTCGGAGTCGCTCAGTTTCTCATTCCTCTCAGATTCCCTCTCAGATTCAATTCTTCTCTCAGATTCTTTCGTTTCTTTTTTCTTCTCTGCCTCAATTCTGAGTCTCTCAGCCTCACGGGCTTCCATCCTCATCTCACGTTCCGTGGTTTTAATCCACTCGGTCATTTCTTTACCCTCCAATCCCATCTGGACAGCCATGTCCTTCAATTCCTGTATGGAAATTTTTGACTGCGACATGCTGTCTTGTCAACTAACAGTCCACAACAAAATATATTGTCACCAACAATGTAATTATAATCAACAATAGATTAAATTATCACCACCAACCAAGGATGTACCTAACCCAATGTACTTAGACACCACAAAACACTACAATGATTACAAATCACTCCTATGAACTGACCCAGAATGGTCACAACTGTGTTAACAAAAAAAACAAACACTGAACAACTCCTGGCCAAGATCACCAGCAAATTTAAAGATTGAACAGTGTACAAAAACAATCCCACGACGAGACCACAGATTTTTGGGGATATGTTGTTCTGTCACATATCACTCCTGTCGCGTGCCTAATGTAAGGATTTCTCCTTCAGAACCAACAGCACTCAGAGATAATTATGTTGAGTCGTTTGGCTCGTATTGGTCTAAGGGATTCCCCGTGGCCAATATACGCTCAACTTATCTCTGGAGTAGGGCAACTCAAGTATTGGCACTACAAAATATATCAGTATATAAATACAATATTTCTAGGCACACTTGGCTGGACACCCCCACTACTTACTAAAGAAAGCCCCCAGGTTATGATAGTTCATTATCATAACCATGTTAACACATATAATGAAGATACATACACATACAACTGCTAAACACTTAAGAAGGTGACATAGAGAAACCTAAGTCAGCCATGAAAATGAATGCATGTATTTAGTATAATATCTGTACAAAAACAATTGAAGTGAATTCCAGCTATCAGTGAAAGAATCTCAGCACTAATGTCTAGATCCCAAGGAAACTATACAGACAGCCGGTCCTGGAGGTGACTAAATGTCATCATTGGAACCAAGGAGCTGTGAGGAAAACAACATCATGCGAAGCATCAGACTTAGCTTCTATCCTTTCTGTCTATGATGCCTCCTTCAGCTCCGGATGATTCGACTGTCTTTGATTCTGGAAATTCTGCTCCACTGGATCAAATAGTCAGAGAGTACCTCACCATAGAGGACACAGCACTGGTACTTAGCAAGTCTCTATCACCAAGTAGGACACACAATTGATTTTGAGCCACCTAAGCTCTAGCACTGGTAGGCTGTTTGAGGTACCATCTCCCACATGTTGGAGATGTCAGGAACCTTCACAGGTGTTAGCTGGTGGGTAACAGTTGGTGTTTAGGGTGATAATTTGATGGTTGGTGGGTGTTGGTTGGACTGTGAAACTTCTGCCAGCTCCTCACAAAAGATACATCCCAAGCATATGTAAAAACTGAGACATTCCAGATTGCCTTGAAAAATGAAATTATACAGGCATAGATTGACACGTCTGGACGCTTGGAAGCTGGCAAGGAGAATAGCGTCACTTAGACACTTCAGGCGTTGGTAACAAAAAGAAGTCCCTAGTATACATGGAGCAAGGAGTAAATCGGTTTCCACGAAACCTCAAATAACTCCCTTAATATATATCCAAGATATATACATTTAAAAGTGGAGTTTAGTTAAAGTAACCAGAAAAGGTAGACATAATAATGTTGTATTTGTCCAATAAAGGCCTATATATATAGATATTATTAATATTGTCCAGTACACATATTTATGAAAAGTAAAGGTGAAACTACACAACATGTCTTACCCTGATTGTTATGGGAACCAGTTCTGTTTGATTGCAGCTCTTGTTCTAATGGCGCTTTCACTTTGTCTATAAATAGCCCTAACAAAGTCTAAAATTGTTTCCATTTACCATAGTTTCAAGAACTTTCCATAATAAATTTCTGTTTACTAATGGGAAACTACTTATATAAAATAATTTTTTTTCTGCACTTCCTATTTTACCACTTCAGATGTCGATGGAGATATAAGGTTCTGCTTCTTGCTCTTCTGGCCACCTCAGTCATAGCCACCTTTTACTGTTTTAGAGTTTCTCTTATGTTATCTTCCCATATTGTTCTTGCTCTAACTTGTGCTCTATGTCCTTCTCCTCTTTCGTATATGGCATCACAAAGCATTCTATGCAAGAGTGCAATGTAAAGTAAATTGCTTAGGTGAAAAGCACAAAAAGCCAACAATATCTTGGAAAGATTAAAAACCAAATGAAAATGTTCTATGTATGTGAAAGGTGGCATTTGGGAATTTCAGACTTGTCCCCTGAACCACATTTGGATAAGTCCTGCATACAGGACTGTGGCAAGAGACTGTGCCGAAATGGGACTCAGATGCAGGACACAACCGATGCTTGACTAGAATGTCCTTGAGGTTACTGTCATGACTGTAAGCCACTAGAGGAGTGTTCAGAAAAAATCGGGCTGGTGACAGGGTCAGCCCTAAGGATAGGTCTGCCTGAGGATAATATTTTTGGCACAAATGTTGTGAGGGTGTTAGGTGAAATAGCCAACAAATGCTGGGATTAGTTTGAGACATCCTATAAAGGATATTAGAAACATCCTATAAAGGATATAAAGGATATTTAACTAACATTCTTTGTTGCAAGATCTAGGCTCATTCTTGGACTGCATCATTGATAATGCAGCGGAATGACGAAACAATACCAGGAGTTTAAAATGGGCTTGCAGACAGCTACTGGACTAAACTGATAGACAAACTTTTAATTTTTTTTACACAACAAACGAGCCAGTACTTTGTGGAATTTTTCTGGTCCCCTTTTATGATCCCATTTTGACTACAAAAGCCATGCGCTTCCAGGCGGGTCCAAATTACTGCGCAAATGCAAAAACTGGCTGTTCTTCCGCGTTTCCCTTTTCAGACAAATAAGTGTGTAAAAAATTTTCGTCTTTTAAAGTATTATTTAGAATTTAGGAAAAAATTTATGAAAAAAAAAAGACGAAGGGAGGGACTTAACGTCTCGTATTTCAAGTTGGAGGGGTTTTGAATGGTCCAGGAGTATGGATGATGCAAGTTGTGAGTAAATATATGTTCTTTATTAACATTTTAAAAAAATAGATTTTTAAAAATCATATGCCTGCCTCGGCACTGGGGTCATCCATCTCACAGATCTTTTTCCTGGAAGGATCAATTCCCCGATGTATCCTCCATGCCACCATGCAGTCCATTTTTCATTATCTCTCTTTTCGCCCGTCCCCCCACTTCCCACTTATAAAATTCCCCCAAAACCTTCCCCCCCTTCCCCCCCACATGCTAAACAACAGTTCTTTTTTTTCCTTACCCTGTTATATGGTTGCTTTCACTACTTCTTTTCAACCGAGTTACCCCGGCATCCAAGGGAGCCTTTAAAATTCATCTAAGGGGCCACATCTCCACACCCTAATTCTTTAAATTTGTGCATTTTTAATTCCCAAATTCACTACCATAATTAAGCTCTACATAAAAATGTAGTACCCCCTTTTGACATCCAAAGTGAGGTACCCTTTTCCAGATTTTTTATTTGTCAAGCTTACTTTGCTTTCCTATTTGCCTTTTAAATTTCTGACAACATCTCCCTCTGATTTTAATGTGCCCCAAAATTTGAATCTAAAATACAATACATTTGGGCATGTTATTGTTTGATTTATTTGGTATAACCATTGTCTGTTTGGATCATTCTCATTTATGATACTTCTTCCTTGTTTACATTTGTTTTTTTGATCTCTTTCTTTATTTCTTGTAAAATACTGTAGACATTGGTTTTAAAGAATTTTTCCATTTTACTTTTCCTATTTAGTTATTTCAAAAAGAGATTCAAACCAAACAATTAGTAGAACAGTTAATTGGGGAAAGGGTTTAAAAAAAAAAAATTAAAAAGAATTTTAAAATACAGATCAAACCAAACCCTTTTTTGGGAAAGGAAAAGGACCCAAAAAAACAAAGATATTTTTGGTCTTTGGGGAGTTTTTTTGACATTAGGGGGTCCAACACCCCGAAATACCCCGGGAGACAGCCCAAATGGATGGCCCGCAATACCTCACAAAATTTTCAGATCACTACAATCAAATTTTTTAAATTATTTTTATTTTTGAAAAAGTCAAATGACAGGAGGTAAAACTGTATACACAAGGGGAACTGAATGGGCCCTAGACCCGAGGGGGGTCCAAGAAGGGCAGTGGAGAGATAATGTCCAAAAAACATGCAACCCCTTTTTTTTCCCCAACAAAAAAAGGGAAGGGCCAACCCCGAAGTGAGTGGTGCAGGAATATCTGCAGCAAAGGACCTCCAAAGGGCTTTGCAGAAAAGAAAAAAATTATTATTACCATTATTTTTTTTTGCAAAATTTTAATAAAAGGGTTTTTTTTGTGCAGGGTAGTTGCACCCTTTTTTCTAAATCCCGTTTTTTTCCTCTCCCAAAAATCTGTTTATTTAAGAACTTTGGGTTCCGCCTTCAGGGCCGAATGCCCCTGACCCCAAAGGGGAAAAACCCCCCAATTAACAATTTTTTGCCTCTTGTTATTGAGTCTTTCTTTCTTCCCCCCAAAATGGTGTCCCCAAACCCACAAAAGGGGTTTTTTCCGGGGATCCCTTTTTATGTAAACATTTTTTGTTTTTTTTAAAATAAGAGCTAACCCGTTTTTTTTCCCCTGCAGTGACACCAAGGTTTTAAAAAAATATTCTCACTTGAAGAATTCTGTTTTGTCTTCAGCTGCTTAAAATTTTAAATTTTTTTGATGCATTTTTCCCTCAGCAAAAAAGAACGAATTTTTTAAATTTGTTAGTTACCATCAGGGCGCAGACAACCCCAAAAAAACGGGATAAACCTTTTTTCCCTTATTTTTTTTCGTCTTTTGAAGCAAAAACGCTGGCAAAAATGGACAAAAACCTTTAAAAGGCATACAAAGAGTAGCTAAAAATGAAACGGAATGAGGAAGGTTTTTTTCTGTACATGAAAGTTTAGTAAAAATGAAAAAAAGGTTTGGGAGGGAAAAAAAAAACTGCTAGAAATCAATCAGGAAAGAGATTTGGGAAATTTTCGTAAAATGATTGTTTATCTAAAATAAATAAAAAAGGTTGACATTTGTTTTTAAAATGAAAAAAAATTTTAATTTTTTGAATTTTTTACTTAAACTTTTTCGGGGA
>CAJHNH020000739.1:0-87500 GCA_905116865.2 Candidula unifasciata
ATAGTTATAACATGCCTGCACTGTAACTCATATTTATAACTTACAATGTATTCGCACTTAGGACGGGTCCCCAATGTAATAACTGCCCTATTGTGTCTCCTCCACACTGACTATCTGTGGTGCAGAGTTAACACTGGCTCTAATATCTAGAGGTTCACAACTCAATCAACGCAGACATGATCCTCTTCATGGTCACACAACGCCTAACAACGGTTAACACCAGCGGCACATTTCACGAGTTTATTTACACGTTAGCTCAATACACAAATCACAGGTGAATCCACTTACAGCATTCGGACAATAGACGTTGACATATTCACAGCTGGCTTTGACAATCAAACAGGATACCATTCACAGCTGGCCTTCTCGATCATTCATTCCTCGCCGATTCAAATCCACATGCTCTAGTCATTCTCCATTCATCTTCACCGCTTCATTTTCCATCCTTTCTCTCTGGGGCCCAGTCACCGAATCCCCGCCTGATTCTCAGTTCTCCTTGATGTTCAGATTAACTAAGTACCTAATAATATGGTCTTCCCTGCCGGCCTGAACTGTTTTGGTTCGATTTCTCATCGAGTCTGGGTTTTATTATTTACTCAGTACTGTCATATAAACATTTTTTAAAAATGGCTTTGACTCCCAGGTCAACCCAACCTTAAGCGGGTACTAGGTGCAGTACTGGGAAGTGAAGACGGCAGGGGTAATGCTGACCATGGCACCCCCTAAGAGCCGACTGGTCTATAAAATATAGGTCAATCCCTATATTCTCAATACGCCTAAAGCCGTGGAAAATGGTTCTGGAAAAACAAAACTTATAGACGTGACCTAAAAGTGTTATAAAGAAATATCTTGGAAATAAAGGTGATTATAATTTTGTTGACATATCAGCCGCCGAGCGTCGATATGTCTTTTTTTTTTAAGTCTTGTGTAGTGTGTCCGATGCGCCAGTGATGTTAGACATGTTCTTTATTGACTTACATTTTATTAATAATGAAGATGGATCAACAAACGCTGGTCATTTCCTTTTTTTTCTGCTTTCCACCCTAGAAGAGCTGTTGGCATGTTGTGGTTCATAGCTAGGTTGCCATATCTGCGCTTTTTAGCCTAACACATCCGATTTCAGAATACCCCTAATTAGTCGCCTTTTACGACATGCTTGTTAGATAACAGTGGGTCTGTTCTAGCCCCAAAATGGGGTAATGCGGCCACAATGAGAAGATAATGCTTACTGTGAATTATTTATCCTCTATTTTATTTCATGAATGTCGACGACTAAAAGATGTTGTAATAAAAATAGGCTGTGAATTTTCTGGTTATTTTTTTTTTCTATTGTGTCCGTGGCGGTTATGTGTGTTATGAACTGCACTAAAATCGTGAATAGTCGCTTACGTTCGGCATGGCGTGTACTTGTGCACTGTAACCCACTTTGAACTGTAACAAACTCCAGTTAAGTTGGGGTAGCTTCCGTGGCTAAGGCGATGCGAGTCTGACTCGAAATCCAACGTACCGCGATCGAAACCCACTGCGGCCTGCATGGATTTTTATCGTGGTATGGGACGTCGCAGGTCTGTGCAGTGTTAATGATACCCAAAGCCATATGGCTGTTTTAAATTACAGAGTGTCAATTTTTGATAATGCAAACCCGGAGATGAAACAGTGGTGAAAATATGAGTTTAAAAGGTGCATGTTTAAACACGATGCACTTCCTTTACATTAAAGAGGAGGGAGATGGAAAGAGAAGAAGAAACGAAAGAGATGATTTTTCAGCATTTTTTCAAAATATCATATGAATACACGTTACACTATCTCCTTCAACAGGTGTCTATGGCTATGCTTCCTGCTGCCAGGCAACTCCAGCCCTCCACTGCATCACAATGTATTCAGAATTTAGTGGTCCTAATGTTGGAGACAGAGCAGTGATGACTTGTCCCTCTGAACTTCCTTTTATACTGACTGGGTGTAACTATCACGCACCCAATGGAAGAGGTGCCGGAGCGTTCATTGAAGGTAATATATCCGTAACTGTACTGCCGAATGCCGTAATTACCATGGAAGTGATAGGCCGCTAGAATGTATTACAAGTTCTGAGAAACATGGGTACTCGGGAGCTCTTTCATGAAGTTTCTTTAACACCAACAACATTATTTCTACTTTCACATTCAGCAAATATTATAGTCAACATGTATTTTATTGTATACTAGCTGTACCCGGCCACTCGTTGCTGTGGCATAGTTTGGCTAAATGGAAAAGAAAGAAAATAGAAATCGCACGTGTCTAAAATAAACATTGTCTTCTAAAATATAGAGGTAGTCTTTGATACCCACCCCCACCCACCACAACTATATCCACCTACTACTCTCTCCCTCATCAAAGGTTTTTGGAAAAGAAAGACAATGGAAATCGCACCTGTCTAATATAGTTAATGTCGCAATCATTCTCTGCACAGATATATAGAGATAGTCTGGTTTTCAAACTTTAGAACATGCACCATATAATTGTGTCTTTATATTAGTGGTCGTTTAAATGGTGTTATTAGCACAGTAACAAAAGTGGTTATTTGGTTATCACATGCTAAAGCTGTTTGTATTTTTAAAGCAGATGTAAGTCAAGCTACTTCTGTTTGTAATAGGTAGTGAATGGGGCTAGTGTAATATTTACCACATCATCCTTCAAGTACCAGTACAACTACTACCACGACCACCACCACAGTAGCTAAAATAATGTCACTGCTAGCTGTTTTACCATCGGAGTAGACAGAGAGTCCTGAGCAAGAAGATTAGGCGCCGCATGGCTAGTGCTGTCGCCACGGACTGGTCAGGTTAGGATGTATAATTTCGCTCCCCGACAGAAGAACGCCATAACCTTACCGGCGGTTTTCACATGAGAGCACTACGGTGTAACCGCCCAACAACAACTACTACTGCTGCTGCTGCTTTGAGTGGGTGAAGCAATCACTGTGACTTAAAGCTCTCTCAGTAAACAGTCTGCCCCACCCACCCCTCCCCCCCCCCCCTTTTTCCCCAAATTCATCGACTACTCTGTCCCTCATCGAAGTAGTTGGGAGGAAAAAAAAACACAATTGAAAAGCAATTAAAACAGGAAAAAATACACCATAATTGTGAAATGAACGCTATGTTAAACAGCACAGCTTAAAATTACAACGCAGATGAAATAATTAAATCTAAATGAAAATAAATGGAAAGCTATGAAATTTTAGCGTAACCATGCAATCGAAAAGTTTAAAATAAAATCATAAGTATGTGAAATGGTCAAATTTAATTATCAACTGGTTTACCCACATACCTGTCCTTATTTTTTTTATTTTTTTTTTTTTTTTTTGAATATCATTAAGGGCCACATGGCTAGTGCTGTCGCCACGACAGTGCAGGTGAGGATTTTATTTTGAACCCGAGTAAAAAAAAAGGCCTCTGCGGATTCGAACCTTGGTCTCCCGGACATAAGCCCAGTGTTCTAACCATTCGTCCAAGCAGCCACTCCATCGGAACAACGAAAGGAGAACATAACTATTTGAGATGTGTGTCCCTACTGCAGTGTTCCGATTATAACACAACTCAAAACAGCAGGCAATTGTTTTCTCATAGACATTTATTCCAGATATATTAATGAAACGGCACAACAAATGAAATCGCACGTGTCTAACACGGTTAATGTCGAAGTCAATGTCTGCGCAGACGTCGAGATAGTCCTTGATGCCCCCCACCCCCCCCCCCCCTTTCCCTACCAATCCATCGGCTACTTTTCAACTCATCGAAGGATGTTTAAAAAAACAGTAAATAGAAATCGTGTCTAATATAGTTATTGTGGCAATCACTGCCTGCACAGATATAGATATAGTCTTGTTTGCTGTACCACGACCTACTCTATGTATTAGAGGAGGCGTTGGCTGCACGTATTTCGCCGGCGAATGGTGGAAGTCTTGCGTTCTGACTACGGCGCATGCGCATTTACTAACGTGGCTATAATTAGATGTCACTAAAAATTTAAATATTAGTTTCGAATATTTTTGCTTAAATTGTCGCAAACTATCTCTAACAATGACAGGTTGCATTTCAAACCATGATGGGTGAACATCCGGTATCAAAACAAACATATCCTGAAAGTTTCAGCTAAATCGGTTCAGTAGTTTCCGAGTCTATAGACTATAAAGAAACACACAAACATTGATTTTTATATATATAGATTAAAAAGTAATGTCATGCCTAGGAAGAATACTTGGCATAAGTGGCAAGACAAAATCACAAACCCTTAGATAATAGAAAGAGCAAGTATCACAACAGTTTTCTCAGTTCTCCGTCTCCGAAGGCTCTGGTGGCTGTTTCACACCGGAGAATGGATGATGTGAAGGTCCCTAAGGACATCCTCTGTCGTGGATAAAAGTAATGTTAGTCTTCTCCAGACACCACCCATATACACAATCGCTCACTTCTGATTGGTAGTTCCTGAGCCCCGTGTCCTTCGCAAAAGGTTACGAGGGTGTTCCGCAATGCCGTTGATATCGCATGCCATACATTTCAGCACGCCAGCGCTACTAACACTCCAAAGACATTGAGAAACTGGGTCTAACACAACCCCCGTAGAGAGGACTGCAACCTATGTCACAGACATTCTCTTTCTTGGAGTGAAAACATAAATGCAAGACACAACAGAAACCAAACAACAGGAAAGTCGACCAGCACAACGAACTTGTGAATGAAAAGTGATCTACTCTATTTGAGGAGACTAACGTCAGACTAACCCTGTTGTGAATTACAGATGGGTCGAAGGTATCGAGGTCGGTCTCTGCTACGTTATAAAGATTTATGCAGCGGGACATGAATGACAGAGATATTCACGTGACTGGAAACGACATGCCAAGGTCCGTGCTGTTTAGTAATAGAAAATCATAAAACAGTTAGGAAGAAAATAAAGGATAATTGCAGATAAATCAAAAACTAAAAGGAAAAGAAGCACATTTCATTCATGTGATGGCATCAACGTGTCCTGAAATCTCAAGCTCTGATTATGGAACAGAAGACTTTTCTTAACTCAGGAAGGGTCTTGTTGATCACATACGCTATCGACTTGGTCTGTAATTCCTTTACCCCCTTTATCGCATCCCCGTTTCCCCCTCCCCCAGTTCACAGAATAACACTGTCGTCTGGAAAGATGGAGTTCCCCATCAACACTTTATGTTTAATATCAACCAAATATGATACATATATTCTTCAGCTATTCAGTTCTCATTATTTCAGTTTATCCCTCCATTTTTTTTCCCTCTCTTCATTTTTAGAGATAAGCAAACAAGATGATCGTTGTACGACCACAACCTGCAGACCGATTTAAACAGATACAAAATATGACAGGCAAAAAAGGGGGGATGGGGGTGAGAGGGGAGGGGAACATTTGCACAAGGTGTCAAATCGGTAAAATTTACGAAGCTAGGGGCATCATCAGCCAGATTGCCCGTACATTTTGATTTAGGTTAGTTTCATGGTCAGAATCAAACTGGTGTTCATATCTGAGGCAAGAACAATGCGAAGCACCTCAAGGGAATTGAGTATTCTCCCATACACACGCTGGGGCGGACTGATAGCTTGTTACAAGAATCACAACATTACAACTATATTATTTTGAAACTATGATACTCAGTCATCTGTTAATTACTGATTACTCATCTGCTTGAAAACTAAGGTAAAAATTATATTGTGTCTTTCGATGAGTTACAGAGAAGAGACTGGCCAAACAGTTAATTATGCCGGCTAAACGTGCAGGAGATCGGGGTTTGTGTCCTGGATAAGATGGTGATTTTCTTTTCTGTCGGGGGTGAAAAAAACAAAAAGTCAACTGCAATGTCCGTCATGGCCATAAATTTTCGGGCGCAATGAACCACCTCCCCCGTCCCCACTTATACGGACAGTGGTGATAGTATTGTTTTTTTCCCAACAATGCTGACAGATACATTTTAAAACTGTCGGGTGAACAGCCGGGGATCACATGAGGCCATTCTGGTGGGACGTAAAGCAAATGCACGGGGATAACTGCTCTGATTCAAGTCTAAAATCTTCTCCAATCTCTGTTTCATTCCCCAACTTCTGTGATTGCAGATCATTGCACGAGCATTTTTATCATTTTAAAGAAAACGGTGTTGGTCGAGTGGCAAAACGCTCTACTACAGGCTCAAAGGTCTTAGGTTCGAATCCACATTAGGGTAAATTTTTACATGCTGTTATTATCACTGATCTAGGGCTCCTAGGCCGACCCATTCGAACTTGGATGGAAGGAAATATTCTACGAAGTAAAAGCAGCCGACGTGGTGTTGAAGACATCACTCACTGGTCTATAAAGCTTTGGGTCTAACACCATAATGCCAGTTGCAATATAAGAATTCGTTTTTTCATATTGCTCACTGTGTGTGGTAATTCAGTGGCATTTGATGAGTTTGATACTTTACTTACTGCTTATGATAAATTCAGTGGATGAGCTTGTCATTTTACTTACTGCATATGACAAATTCAGTGGCTGGGCGCATTACTTGATAAATTCCCTGGCTGAGCTTGTTACTTTACTTACTGTATGTGATAAATTTAATGGGTAAGCTTGTTAGTTTGCTTTGCTTACTACATATGATCATTTAGTGACAGTACGTTTTTTTTTTTTAAACTTGCAGAAATCGATGGAGTAGACTCATGTGTTGCTCTCAATGGATTCCAGAGATTTGGCGGCGAGAATGCAGTACAGGCTCTCGGAACTTGTTGCCGCGTTATTGTGTAATATTGTCATAAGTCAAAGTAAAATGAATACATGGGTTTCAGACACGTGTCTTTTTGGTGTTGTGTTATTCTTTACGAAGCTCGGTTGAAATGTAAAAGCATAATACAGTAAAACATTGAATTTCGAGAGATCGAAAACGTGTTTATGTTAAAAGCAGATTTTGTTAACTAGGAGGTAATAATGATGCGTCCCTGCTAAGACCAAAATTTTGTTCATGTTACCTAGGGCTGTACGGAACAGTGATTTTCACTATTCGGTCGAATACGAATAACGGGACCAACTATTCGGCCTAATACGAATACGAAAAGTGTATCATCATCATCACCCGGTGCCTTGCCGACTGGTATTTTCGATTAAGCCTCTCCACAATCTGCGATCTCCTGCAGCATGTATTAGTTCGTGTACTGACACACCTCCATGCCATGCAACAATACTGTCAATAAACTTCTCTCATTGTCTTCCTCTATCCCTCCTTCCACAGATCTTTCCAGTGGTCACCACATGTTCCATTTCCCCTCTTCTCATAACATGGCAGAAAAATGACGACTGTCTCCTTCTGATTTCTGTGATTAGTTGTCTTCAGGCTCACGCCTCTTTCAAAACTTCTGGTTGTTTTTTGTTTTTTTTCCAAGGTAATCTGGTAATCCGGTAATCTGGTAATCCTGGTTTTTCCAAGGTATTTCAAGCATTGTTCTGTAAAACCACATCTCTGAAGCCTGAAGAAATTGTTTATTTTTAGCATGCTGCGGTTGGCATTTCTTGCAGTATTTGTTTGAAACTAGGAAATAAAACTTGTTTCGTTAGTGGCAAGGAAAAACAATTTAAATTTTAACTGTTAAGTATCTTCATGCCTTCTTTAACAATGTCACAATTTATAGTCGACTTGTCCTGATTTTTGCCGTGGCACCCCTGGCAAACGCACCCAGTTTAAGAACCTCTGCTGTAAAGCCTTGGTCATGTCAGCAGGCACAACCGGGTCGCAGTTTCCCCCGGAACGACAGACTTAGGCAACAGCAACTACAGTATTGTATTAATAAGAGAGTTTTTTCAGTCCATCCCAGTGTATGCAGAAACGGATGTAAGGTAACCACTATTCGTATTCGGCCCCACATCAAGTATTCGGCCGAATACCGAATAGTTATTAGGTCATCTATTTGGCCCCGAAGCGAATATTCGGTACAGCCCTAATGTTAACCGTGTTTTCATATTACGCGACTTCGCGGCAACGAGTTTTTACTGAAGTACACGTTTTTCTATTCTCGCCCTGGTCGCTGATACAAATAAAACACTGGGAGTTTTTTGGGGGGGAGGGGGGCGGGGGGTTTTAGCCCCCTTACAAATTAGTTGGATGTGGTGCCTCATGAGATCAAAATCTTGTTTAAGTGCATAATTGTATGTATGGCTCAGAGGTAGAGGGTTTCAATGTGTCTGAGCTGTGAAGTTCCGTCGCTTATGATTCTGGTAATCCTAACACAACGTTGGTGCAGATTTAACACTAGTACCCCAAAAAAAAATTCCTGTCCAATAAAACGTAGAAGATCGCACTACCAATAATACCAACGACAAATGAATATCCCAAATATTCAAACACTTAAATATGGGACGCAATTTCTTTCTTTCTTTCTTTTTTCTTTCTTTCTTTCTTTCTTTCTTTCTTTCTTTCTTTCTTTCTTTCTTTCTTTCTTTTTTGTATTTGTCATAGAATTTTGGGGTGGGAGCGGGGGGGGGGGGGGGGGGGGGGCTAATATAATCTAACGGATTAAACTGGGTTTCTGGGACTAGTGGCGTTGGAGGTCACTCACTTACTCAACATCCCGGCTAGAAAGCTTTCATCAGCATCTAACACAAGCAAGCAAGAATACAATTACAAACATGAATGGAACAAGCTGGGGTGCAGATGCCAACACTGTACGACAAGTATACGCAGGATAGGTACGACCAATACTGGCGTATAGCATTGAAGCGTACTCCAATGCAGCCAAATCAAACCAACTCAAACTGGACAAAATACAGAACACTGGTCTTAGAACCATCACTGGAGGTATGAGAAGCACACCAGTCCATGAGCCAGAGGCAACTTCTGGCCTCCAGAGCTTAAGCCTTCGAAGGGAAGAAAAAAATGCTTACCCTAACAGAAAAATGTTAACGCATGAACAACAACCCCATTTGCATAGAATAGCACATAACAAACAAACAAATAAACAAAACTGAAAAGACAAAGCTTTCACCATCTACCAAAATTGTACTACACAAAAATACACTGACATCCTTTCTGAAGATCCTTCAACATGGGAAATGATTTAGGCATACATCCTAGACCTACAGCCTAACTATAGTCACAGCAACTATTCCAGGCATAGACAGAAAGGTTGAAGAATGTGACCTAGTACTGCTTGCAAAGACCCTTGAACATGCCTACAACTGTTATCCAAAACCCGAAAAGACAAACGTATACACCGATTGATTATTGGAGGGAGCAGAAAAATACAGAGAAGCTAGATCGGTCATCATGCTGCAAGATGGGACAACAGTAGAAACGTCATGCGCCACCGGAAGACTCAGCAAATTTCAGAGCAGAGCAGCAAGCAATTACTGATTCAGCCAAAGTGCTTCAGGAAAGAAAAAATTAAAAACAGTAAAACTGTTTTCTTTTGTGACTGCTGATCAGTCCTCCAAGTGACTCGGGGTGAACTACGAGACACTTGGAGAGAGAACTGAACCACCAGCTAAACAGACTCTCGGAAAACAATCAAATCGTTCTCCAGTGGATCCCGTCTCACTGCGGCATACCAGGAAATGAGTTAGCAGACAGACTTACAAAAGAAAATTGGAACCAAGGAGAAACAACGCACCCATCCATTGTTATTTACCAGAAATCAGAACACTTATCAAGCTAAAATACAAGGAATTGCGGAGAGAAAACTAACAGTAAACATCTACAAGACCCCATCAACAAACCGAACAGAAAGCAACATACAACAATTTTCCGTCTACGAACAGGACACTGCAGGCTCAACTACCACATGCATAAAATAAAGATTGAACAGACCCCACAGTGTACCTGTCAAACAGGACGATAAACACCTGAGTACATTTTGCAGACCTGCCCACTCTACCTACAACCTCGAAAAGACACCTGGCCTCAAGAGCAAACTGTGCAGAGCAAATTATGGGGGAACCATGAAGGACTTGCTACTGAAATGCGAGCTCATAGACGCAACCCACCTGATGGTCAGCTAGAGCCGGTCTTAGTTAAAGCCTCACTCTGGCTGTGCATAGCTTAATCGTTCAACGGGGTTTCTAGGACCTGTGTTGGGGTGACCCTCATCGAGCCGGTGGCACTTCTGTCACCGAGTGTTGATCGCTCGTTGTGCAGTCCTGGTTGGGTTGAACTTTTTAAATTCTCTCTATAAATATTCGCACCCGTCTTGACAGTAGAAACTGAGGTACAGGTGTGATTCAGGAAGTTTGTAGGTGACAAGAAAAGGAATGGCAAGTTGTGCCTAGGACTGAAACTCAAAATTTATTGACAAAGCTGTGTAGCACGTTGAGGTCTCTTTGGGTATGAGAGAGCTCATTAGACAGACGAGGTTCTTGTCAGGAGACTTGAAGACCCTTTTCCTGGATTGACTAAACTTAATGATCATAACCATGTCGAAGACACCTGCGTGACCCTGAGAATGAAAATGGATAGACACCGGTCTGAAGTCCAGAACCGTGTCGCTACACCTAACGAAGGTTAAAAATAGAATCTTGCCATTGGCTAATGTGGTAAGTGTAAATTAGTGATGTTTCACCCGCTCCACATCTGGTAGCAGTAAAGCTGTAAACAAATCATGCATATTACCCAATAATTACTGACATCACCCTTAAAATATGTTTGCGAATATATATATAGAGAACGGTCCTTTTTCAACGCCTTTAGTCGTTTTGGGAATATAGGGCTAGACCTATATTTTTTTTGACCACTTGGTGTGTGATGTGGTAAGCATCACGCTGACCGCTGGAAGACGTCTAGTCGCCAACATTACGGCGACTCCCCTTGTATGTGTATATATATATACATACATACATACATACATACATACATACATACATACATACATACATACATACATACATACATACATACATACATACATACATACATACATACATACATACATACATACATACATACATACATACATACATACATACATACATACATACATACATACATACATACATACATACATACATACATACATACATACATACATACATACATACATACATACATACATACATACATACATACATACATACATACATACATACATACATACATACATACATACATACATACATACATACATACATACATACATACATACATACATACATACATACATACATACATACATACAGACATACATACATACATACATACATACATACATACATACATACATACATACATACATACATACATACATACATACATACATACATACATACATACATACATACATACATACATACATACATACATACATACATACATACATACATACATACATACATACATACATACATACATACATACATACATACATACATACATACATACATACATACATACATACATACATACATACATACATACATACATACATACATACATACATACATACATACATACATACATACATACATACATACATACATACATACATACATACATACATACATACATACATACATACATACATACATACATACATACATACATACATACATACATACATACATACATACATACATACATACATACATACATACATACATACATACATACATACATACATACATACATACATACATACATACATACATACATACATACATACATACATACATACATACATACATACATACATACATACATACATACATACATACATACATACATACATACATACATACATACATACATACATACATACATACATACATACATACATACATACATACATACATACATACATACATACATACATACATACATACATACATACATACATACATACATACATACATGCATGCATGCATGCATGCATGCATACATACATACATACATACATACATACATACATACATACATACATACATACATACATACATACATACATACATACATACATACATACATACATACATACATACATACATACATACATACATACACATGCAAACACACATAAACCCTTATCTAAACACTTTATAAGGGTAACAGAAGAAAAGACCCTCTTCTTCGGCTAACAATGACGCCTTAACCATAATTATAACAGCCTAAATAGGGCGACCACATAAACATTCATTTAAAATCGTTAACGCCTCTGCCAAAATGAACCAACTGCATTCTATTCCGCTGCTTAACACACACACACACAAAATATTCTCTAGTTACCCCGACACCATGATGCCAAAGATATCTACCACAGGCAATCGCCTTTCTCACTATAATTATCAATTTTTGTAATAATGTACTATACATGAGTCAAGTACTATAGACCTTTGATTTTATCAGCATTTTATATTTTACCATATAACCCACACAAGTCTAGTATCATAAACCTGTGGTTTTATCGCTATTTCCATATTGTACTATAAAACACATAGAAGTCAAACATCATATTCCCTATACCAATTCAACCACCAAGTAGTTGTAAACCGCACATCGCCCTAGTGTAATTATAGCGAATAGGAGTGCCTATGAGTATTTCGTTACTATAAATTGATACAGCATTGTCAGATGTGCAGCAAAAAAAAATTACCCTCCCCCCCCCCCCCTCAATCGGTTTACTAATAAACACACAAACTTAAGTTAGTACCCCTCCCCCTCCCTCCTTTCTCCCTTCGCCCCCCTCCCCTCTAACAACAATCAGTAACTTCATGCCAGTTAGTTATACGTTAGTTTTTTTTTCCCCCCCCCCCCCCCCCCCCCCCGAGCCATCCCATTTACACACTAGCTCATTTCTGACTGGTGGTTTCTGAGTCGCGCGTCCTTTGCACAATGCTATGGGGTGTTCCGTAATGCCGTTAATATCGCGTTGTATATTTCATTACACCAGCGCTTGTAACACTACAAAAACATGGAGAAACTGGGTCTAACACACAATCCCTCTAGAGAGAGCTATGTCAACCTGTGTCACATTCTCTTTCTCGGAAGAAAAGCGTAAATGCAAAACAAGCCATAAAGCAAAGAACAGAGCGGCACACCCGTAACCCCCATTAATTTAGACCAGTCTAACAATCTTATCAATAGAACGTGACCTACTTTGGGGAGACTAACGTCGAACTAAATCTCCATGCCGCTGACTAACACTAACTGTGCAGCGAAAACTTTAACCTCTCTGCCTCCTAAAAAATCAATTGTCTTTACCCTACTATTAAATACACATCAGACTACCACCCATTTTCCTGTATTAAAAAAATTTCGTCGGCTACAAAGCCAGATATTTTACTGTGTCAGACTTTTAATCCACAATTGTC
Source organism: Candidula unifasciata (assembly GCA_905116865.2). Taxonomy (NCBI): domain Eukaryota; kingdom Metazoa; phylum Mollusca; class Gastropoda; order Stylommatophora; family Geomitridae; genus Candidula; species Candidula unifasciata. The sequence continues at coordinate 13,309 of CAJHNH020000739.1, forward strand.
AGGGAACCACCCGAAAATAGTTTACTATGTATACTATCTGAACCGGTGAGTGCCGCCATCTTAACTGCATGCTTAGGCGCGCCCTTTTACTCAAAATCTCTATCTGTAACCGTAAGCAGAGGCACTGGCAAAACAAATTACCTTTTCCATAACCTCACTACCATATAAATAAGCTCCATAAACCACCACACCACCACAACCAACATCACCATCCTCACCACCACCAACTAATGATCAGTAACCCACTTCCCTAACACCGCCTGTGCAGTGAAAACGATAACGCCTCTACCACACACACACACAATCAATTATCCTGACCCCTATTAAACAAACACACACACACACACACACACACACACATTGAACCACACAAACACAAAAATAAAAACAGTATCCCTATCCATTATCCTAAAATAAAACCTCCTCGATTGACACACTTTTGTATCAAATTCTCTATCTGATGCCCCAAGCAAGCTTCATCCCCCACGGGCGCCTTCGTATTTTATCATATTATATACAGAACTGTAGACCTAAATCACGCCTATTCTGTGCATATATGGCTACCAACATCACACCGGTCGCCTTTACTTTCCTAAACATTGCGCGGTACGCATTTTAGAATAGCTAAACGTGGGAGCAAAGTCAGTTTTTAAATAATAAAATCAGCGTCGATGCGGATTTAGCCCCTAAACCTTTTAAGTCGTAGGCGAGCGTGTAGCCACTTCTCCATCACCTGATTAAACTATGGGTTTTTCAGTGTTTATGGTCTTAAGGAAACTTAAAATTAACAATGCTGACCTTTTCAAATTACCAAGGGTCACGAAGTATATCCCAAACCGCGATTACAGTTTGATCAAAGCAGGAAGAATTTGGTATTTCAAATAATTTGAAAAATATATGGACCAGGATACAGATTTGGAAAATATTATGACGTTGGTCAACTTTCAAGCAGAAGAATTTTTGTTTTCTTTCTTTTTAACTTAGATTTTGTTTACAGATAGCTTAGAATACTTGCACCAATGTCGTGACTGCATTAGGCAGATTACAAGTCGTAGGTTTGGTAATTATTAAAAGCATTACCTTTCATATCTCAAGAAATTGCTAGCGAAGAAGTCACAAAGACTGCAATATTTTCTGGGTGCCGTACGGGAGTAAGATTTGTCTATGTCTGTGTTTGTAGGTTTGTTGTACGGGATCAGCGTTTATGGCGTAGAGGTTGTTTGTCATTTCGAAATTCGCGATTCAATTTCCACTGCACGCGGTTTGGCAACAGACAGCTTCGCGTTCATTTCCCTAGTGGTATTGAGGGTCTGCAATTTAGTAACCCGACGGCTCTGCACCCAATCCAATAATCTGTCTGCAACAGATAACCCTTTAAATGATATTCTGAGATCGGACTCCCTGGAGAGAGGATTATAAGTTGCCAATTCACATCTGTACAGAAGTGAAAAAAGTTTTCGACGAGGAAGAATACAAAAGTGCAACTAGAACATCCACCCTCAGTCTCTTGATGATAAAAACCCACAAGATCTTTGGGTTCGTGTCTACATGGATAATTCAGCACAAAGCGCAAGCAGAAATGGAGGTACAGACATTGAGTATCCAAATAATTCCAGATATATAGCCAAAACGCCAACAGGAAAGCACTGTCACAGCTATCATGCAGAGGTTTAAGCCATCAAAATTAAAAATAAAAAGCAGCAGAAAATTATATGTTATATTTCACAACCCTGTGTATTTCTGACAGCCTCAAGAGCGGTGCTTCGGGCACTCGAATCTGAAAACTTACCCGGTATAGGGATACTACTCTCCAAACTAGGCAACCGGTGTAAGGTAACTATGCAATGGATACCGTCCCACTGTGGAGAATTTTTTGTGGGTACATTTCAAATGACCTTTTAAAATCCATAATTATAGATCTGCCTAAGAAGCTAGGCATTTTAAAATGTGAAAACCATCGCACAATAAGTCTTATGACACACATAACTTAGATGTTACTGAGAATAATTATAAGAAGAATACGAAACAAAATTAAACTAGAAATCAGCGTTGAACAATGTGGATTTGTAGATGGAAAAGTTACAAACATTTCCATATAGTGCCTGAGGACATTGTCAGAAAGAGCTATAGAAGTAAAAGACTGTTTTGTACTTATGTTTTCTTCGACCATACAAAATGAAAGAGCTGCAAACGAAGAACAACCTAACATAACAGTCTCTTATCAACAGAAGAAGAGAATAATCAAATCAATCCGAAACCCACCAAAACCATATTATAGAGAGACTTACTAGAGCAAGTCATTATTCTACGACTAGAACAGGACACGGTCGATTTCGCAGCCACATGTGCACACAATTTAAGATTGGCGAATCAATCATATTCACATGTGGATTGGCATATAAGACAACAGATCAAGTCCTCCAAGACTGTCCCAAAAACAACATATCAAGGAAAAACCGTTGGCCAAGAGAGACACCGATTGAAGTCGAGCTGTTCAGGTCACTTAGTGAATTACAAAAAGACAATGAAGTACGTACTAGAGACAACAATGCATATATCAATAAACTGAGAGCATTATACTGTAGAAAGCTGTAGTGATAAAAATGAAGCCTATCATAAGCACACACAAAAAGTCTTTACACGATTTAGTCTGAGGTAAAATCTTTTTTTTTAAAGAAAGGGGGGGAGGGAGGGGGGTGTAAACTTAAAGGGAGAATCTTACTCAATAGGAGTATTTCCTTTATGTCTTCAGCACAGGAAGAAAAAAATGCGACAAGCAGGCATATTAAAATATATTTTTTTAAAGGCAGAAAAAAAGCTGCTCTACATTTTCTGCTAACATAAAGTTAAAAACTAGGGACACTTTACAAATAACTATAAGCATTTACTACTTACGTTTACCTTTTCTTTTTGTGAGCAGGAAAGAAAGAAAGAAAGAAAGAAAGAAAGAAAGAAAGAAAGAAAGAAAGAAAGAAAGAAAGAAAGAAAGAAAGAAAGAAAGAAAGAAAGAAAGAAAGAAAGAAAGAAAGAAAGAAAGAAAGAAAGAAAGAAAGAAGAAAGAAAAGAAAGAAAGAAAGAAAGAAAGAAAGAAAGAAAGAAAGAAAGAAAGAAAGAAAGAAAGAAAGAAGAAAGAAAGAAAGAAAGAAAGAAAGAAAGAAAGAAAGAAAGAAAGAAAGAAAGAAAGAAAGAAAGAAAGAAAGAAAGAAAGAAAGAAAGAAAGAAAGAAAGAAAGAAAGAAAGAAAGAAAGAAAGAAAGAAAGAAAGAAAGAAAGAAAGAAAGAAAGAAGGAAGGAAAGATCGAACATTTCGATGATTTTAGGAATGGGGAGTGGAGTTTCAAAACATCCGTATCTCCCAATAGGACGTTTTTCGCCTTTGGCTGTTGTAACTGTTGGTTTTTGCCGACTCACTGATTTTCGGAACTTTATGATTTTTAAGTGCCTATGCACTTATTCTGCACGAAATAAGCACTCGACGCGTGCGACGAGATAAGATTGTAACTAGTAAAAATGTTGCACACGCAACTATACACGGGGTATGGTTGTGTATATAGACAGAATGTGGTAGTAAACATATTTCTATCATCATCGTTACTATTATCATAACCATCGTTATTATATTTGCGGTGGCGTGGAACCCGCTGGAAAGATTCTTTATCCTTGACAAGTTCCATCGCCTATTTCATGTTTCTGAGGAGTGTGCCTTCTCCGTATCATCTGTTGTGTTGGTGGGTCCCTAACTTTTCTCCCAAGTGCCTTCCATTACTATTCTTCCAAACTACAGCGTCATTTGATATCACGAAAGTCATCTATACCCACACAGGACTGTAGGTTACCCAAAGCTAGCGTTGCTGTTACAAGTGCCCTAACTATAACCTTTTTATAGGTTAAACAAGATATCTTGGATTTGCCCTGTTGGTTTGCCGTCCTGGTTAAGATCAGTTAGAACTATGAAGTATATTTTTGGTGCAATGACTCTGTTCCTAATGTCTTTGGCTCTAGTCACTGCAGACTCCTGTTTCACCCCATGACATCAACACGACGAGTAGAAAACGGACGAAAACAAAGATTGCAAGAGAGTGTAGTTCTTTTTATTCTTCCACTCGTTGTTATCTCAGCAGGTACATGAAAGAAATGTTTAGGCTGATTCAAACAATTATGGAAACAAAATATTACCTGCACTCATCGAACCACAATCGCACATTTCATCAATCACAATGAAGCACGCAAACTTCCTCCGTGTTGACGACACAAAACACAATCTCAGGGGGCAGACGAGAAACCGTCCATCGTTGCTGTTTGGTCATGTAGGGCGTTTGAAGCTACATTCATCTTCAGACACATTCTAGATCCGCAAACATTCCTTCGTTCTTCACGCACTCCGTTTCTTGGCCCAAACGAGACTGCCAAACCAACACGCTCTTTCTAAGGCATTATATAACCTTCTAACGCCCACATTAGGTTTATGACTTTTCCATGTTTTCCGATTCGCATAAGTTTCATTTGGCCAGCATTTTCTCTGTAATTCACATGGGTTCCATCTGGTCAGCATTTTGTTCGTGACTCACGTCGCTGTCCTCATTACACTCAAATATTCCATTTATGTTTATTAGTGACAGACATGTTTGTATGTTTGAATATTTTTTCTATCCGGGACACGCAACAACTGTAAAACATCCTAACCTGCACAGTCTATGATGACAACACTATCCATATGTCCTGAAATTTCCAGACTTAAAACACACCTGTCCTACACGTGCTACAAAAGTTGTATAATAGACATTTAAAGACATTCTTTATTTAAATTTGTGAACCGAACAAAACTGACACAAATTTAGGAGGTAAACCTCGATTTTCTTTTTTTTTTTTTTTTTTTTTGTTTACTTAAAGAACTCCCACAAATCATCATGATAATCATTATCCTCATCACAAGATAAGTCGCCAACTATGGCATGCCACAGTAAAAGGCTGCTAGGAATATTAGATACAGGGTACCCATGCCTGGGAAAACAACTTTAGCTGAAAGCCAACAGATGGTCTAAAAGCTCCAAGAAAAATATGGGCGTACTTTCAGTCGGCTTTTACCGGAACACTCGGTATTCAGACCCAGCCCTGGATACTTAGGAAAAGGGAGTTCAAAGGTACTAATAAATTCATTAATTCGTTATTTCTTTCACCTCTGATTCTATATAAAATCATCAGTTTGATTAATGCTTTGTCTACATGAGTTAGAAGCAGACGCTTAAAATAAACCAATAAAGCTTTGACCAATTGATGACCTATATTCTCTGTCATGGATGTTTTAGTATCCAGCACGTTATGTCGATTAGGTAGTTTTTTTTTTGTTTTTTTTTAAAGCATTATCAAAGCTTTAATAAATATGTCCTGTCTACTTAATCAGGTCAATTTAGTATAAGATGACTAAAATAATTACTGTGTGAGAAAACAACAGATGCATGTTAAATTGTATTGTCCTTTATTTATTTTTTTTTTTTAAGTTCTTAGTAATCTCCCAGGCAAGTCACGTTTATTAAGTGACTTTGGCTGTGACTTTCGCTCTTGGGCTGTAAAGTGAGAAGCCATACGTGAACAAGATGTGGCATCTAATAGACGGTTCGTTTTGGTGTGTGCTGTTTATTAGTGCCCTTTGTAGCGGTCAGGATCTGCTGACGAATCCCAGCTTTGAGAATGGCGTGACGGGATGGAAAGGTGAAGGCTTCACTTTACAGACGGACACCAGCATTGCCCATGAAGGAGCAGCTTCCGCTTTGTCCACAGACAGGTAAATGTGTGTTTATTTCTTTACAAGTTTCTGCCCCAGACATTTATTACACAAACAACTGTTATCAGTAGTATATAGTTTTAGATTTAGCTATTATTTGAGGCTGGTGCTATAGCATTAAGAGGTTAAAATGGATGTTGCTCTCTAGGAGGGGTATCAGCTTGTGAAGTGAGTCATTATCCAAACTGGCGTCGATTTGGCTTGTTAAGTAAGGGTTTTGGGGGTCAGGGGAGCGTATGATTTTATATATTTGAAGATAGGTCAAATGGGGCCCCTCTAGTGGTACCACTTGTACATAATAAAATATTCCAGCTCTCCTAAGATGTACAGCTTCCCCAACCACGATGGCAGGTTCCGCTAAACAATATGGCCGACTACAACCTATATAAGAAGTATGGGATCCTGTCAAAATGGCGGGCTGGAGGCTTATTACCTGAAGTAGATTAACATTGGCGAAGTTGGTGTATCTCCGCCGTAAATGTTGTAAGGCTTGAGTCATCATCTCGTGCCCTGCCGTAGCAATCCATCCGTCATCATCTCTGACTTCCTCCATTGACTATAAACACATTTGTATTCTCTCCAAGCCATTTAGGTGAATCACATGGCGGAAGAATTTTACTTTCCAAGAAACGACACCATGTATGACCGTATGCCTATTGATATTCAGATCCTGAAGAATATATGTTTGTTTCCTCTGCTTGAATAATATCTTTTAGCAGAATATAATAAGCTGATTTGCATTCCAAATTACAGAACCCAGAACTGGCAAGGCCCAACACAAGATATCGTTCTCACTGGTGGGAGCAGATATGAATTTAGCGCATACATCCAGCTCGTCGATGATTCTCCGGAAAGACCAGATCAGCCCGTCTATGTGAGGATCACGTCCAGTTTCTCCAATGGTAAGAAGCCGTAATGTATCATCTCTTGCACTTCTTCTTCTTATAGTGTGTGTCGTGTAGCGTTGGTAGTCATGTCCCTGCATAAACTTTTGTCTCGAGTACTTTCAATCGATTCAGACAGTGGTGATCTTCCATGCCACGGCGTCTGACTGTTCAGAGTCTTTACTTTTGGTCTCGCTCTGCCTCTTTTCCCCTCCAGCTTTCCCACCATCACGATATACTCTAGTTTTTCCGTTCTCATTACATGACAAAAGAATGTAGATTGTCTCCGTCTGACATTGGCAACCCGTTCTCTTCGTCAGTTTCTTTCAAGACATCTTCATTACTCTTTTTATCGGTCTAGGATATTCATATCATTCGTTTGAAAAACTACATCTCCGTCACTTCCAAACAATTGCTCATTAATCGTTTTACTGTCCATGATACACTTCTGTGTATCAGGATAGGATTTAAATAGCAAAGAATATTCTTAATTTGGTAACATTCTGCTTTTGTTTTATCTATGCTGGATTAAACTTCTATAATACGTCTTCCATCTGCTGTTATCAAGGTACCCAAGTACCTCATAACTTTGTACATAGTTAAAGATGTATTCCTTTATCCCTGACATTATTCTGATGGCCCCTGTGCAAGCAGATTGATGGTTTAGGAAAGTTTAACCTCTTGTTCAGATAATGTGATTTTGGGTAGAACCATGCTCCTACGGTAGGAATCGTAACTATCATTACACGAGAAAGAGAGGCGTAGAGGAACTTTCTTCTTCAAAGCACTAACGTTAACTCAGCTCAGTGCACAAACGTCCTTTTGCTGGCAAAGAGGGTTCTAACATGTACACAGGAATCCACATTTACCATACATCCTCTGCATTTTGTCAAGGCGACAGAGATGCCTTCAACTACCACAGGCTTTGTTGTTTACTCAGCGTTTACGTAGAACTTGCAAACTCATACCTTTGTCTGAGAAAGCTAACCTTCATCTATCACATAGGGACTGACAGAAGAACGTGAGAGACGTTTTACATAGACCAACTGGGAAAAAGCTCAATGGGGAGGACAGAGGTTGACTAGGCTTGAAATATTTCCTAAGACGCATAAAGCTGACTTAAACCAAAGATAAAGATGATATCCATTATAGAAATCCTCGGTGTATCGTGTAGAGTCAGCGCTATAAATAAGCTCGCGAATCTCTACTCAGTACATGGAAAACATCCCCCCCCCCCACCTTTTTTCCACCCTCCTCCCCAACCAAAAATATACTAAGGAACTGAGCGCCCACCCCCTTTCCCAAGGAAGTGGGGTTACGGAACTGCTTTATATGCCTGTCGGCGCCTGTGGCTTTAGGCTTTGCGAACGCGCTTTGTAATCGCGAGATGCCGGGTTCGATCCCAGCTTGCGTTGGTATTGATTGTGGTACCGAGAGCTGACCGTTTAGTAAACATTGGCAAAAAACTGAACAGTTTGCCTAGAAAAACCACATCAGCCAAAAAATGCTGGAGTTGGTTCTCAACAACCTTCCTAACGTCGCGACTCTTTAATACAGTTCTACATGTTGTGGCGACACATAAACATACAATTATTTTCGTTACTCCTTCTTAACTTCAATGAATATTTGTTTCCCGGTGGTCTTAGGCGACCCCTGTGAAAGTGTCGTTAGACAACCCCCCCCCCCTCTCTTCTCTCTCTCTTTTTTCTCTCTTCCCCACCTCCCCCCCTCTCTCTTTTTCTCTCTCTTAACCATGCCCCCCCCCCCCTAAAAAAAAAAAAAGATTCGCAACCCACATATTGAGAACAGCTGTTGTAGAAGGTACGCAACTTGTTTTTAAATCGGCCTGCCAGTCACTAACGCATTAATTTTGAAAGATGCTGAGGTTATAATTCTTACTGACAGATAAATCACTACTCAACAATTACACTGTCAGTCAGCAATGGTTGTGCAAATACTGTAGGATTTTTTAAGGTTTATTTATGCAAGATGGTTTCCTCCAAGATGTACAAATGACTAGTGATTGCAAAGGACAATAATTTCCTCTGAATTATTGGAGCTTTTCAATTCTGCCAGTTTAAAAACAATCACTAAAACAATCTTCTTTGATGGACATGCATGATGCCTTCCAGGAAAAAAAGAAAGTTCTTGCTGTCTTTTTTGACCTCTCTCGTGCTTTTGATACAGTTTGGAAAGAAGGCCTACAACTAAAACTGCTACAGGCAGGAGTTGTGCACAACATGTATAAGTGGATCAAAGACTTTCTTTTCCAACGCAGAGCCAGATTCAGAATTGATGGACACATTCGCAAACTGGCAAAACTTAGAGAAGGAGTTCCCCAGGGCAGTGCTATATCACCAACTCTGTTCCTGGTTTACATTAATGATATCACAGCAACCTGCCACCAGCACGTTTTTAATACCCTACATGCCGATGACTTTGCAGTTTGGACAGCCTCCGAATACACTACCACAGCCTCATATCTGTTACAAAAAACTGTGGAAAATGTAGAAGCCTGGACCGAAAAGTGGGGTCTAAAACTAAATAAATAAAAAAGCACAGCATCACTTTTCTCTCTCTCCCCCAAAAAAGAAAAAATCGAAATTTGGATTTAAAACCAGCTCATTCCACAGACGGACACTCCTACCTTTCTGGGCGTTACACTTGATTCGCGACTAACTTGGAAGTCACATGTAGAAGCAGTACAGGGAAAAGCATTCAAGAAGCTTGCAGTTATGAAAAAATTAGCGGGTACCACATGGGGCGCTAACTCTAGAATCCTAAAACAAGTATATACTGGAGCAGTCAGGCCAGTCATGGAATATGCCTCCACTGCATGGGCTGCAGCAGCCAAGACAACAATGGGAAAACTGGACAAGGTTCAGAATATGGGATTAAGGATTGTTCTCGGAGCCATGAAAACCACCCCCATCAGAGAGATAGATAGGATAGCAGATACTGAACCACTCGAACTCAGAAGACAATACAAAACTCTACAGTATGAGAAATTAAGACTTCAAAGTCACCCACTGCATTTTAAATTTCAAGAGAAAACAAAAAAACAGACTGAAGCGTCAGAGCCCCAACCACCTTGCTAGAGAACTGTACAGACAGCACTAAGATCTGCTTGAAAGAGATGTTGCACTGTGCGAAAAACTTAGGCCAGAACCATGACAAGCAAGCCAGAGAAAGCAAATGTAGTCCTAAAGGTACCAGGAATCACTTCAAAAGATGCCCAAGACGGAGACACTACAGAGAACCCTGGCTCTTGCTATGCTTGATGAGAAGTATCCAAACACCACTTGGACTCAGGTTTTCACCGACGGCTCTGCTACAGATGCAGTCAGAAAGGGGGGTTGTGGAATTTACATTAAACCCCCTAGCAGTAGAGCAGAAACTCTCTCTCTACCAGCAGGTGACATCTGCACTAACTTCAGAGCTGAGGCAACTGCTCTCCTCTCTGCAGTCCAACATCTCATCACTCAAGAACACAGAGGGCACCAAATTGTTATACTTAGCGACTCATTGTCTTGTTCTCCAAGCACTATCCAGCAAAAAACAAGACAAAATAATTGCTGATCTAAGGACCAACATTGGCTTACTCTCCAAGGAAGCAGAACTGGTCTTGCAGTGGATACCAGCCCACTGTGGTATTCAAGGAAATGAGAGAGCAGATGAGTTGGCAAAAGCTGGGAGTAATCTTCCACAACCTCATCCACCACACAGCTACAAGGAAACCAAAACAGCGCTAAAGCAGTCTTTCAAGCGGGAGTGGAGAAGGCAGAATGGAGATTACAGACCAGAGAGTGACAGCATAAACAAACTCAACAGGAAAGAACAAACATCAATTCTTAGACTTCGGACTGGACACTGTGGTCTTCGAGCACACTTGTACAGGATAGGCATAAAAGAATCTGCTGCCTGTGATTGTGGAGCAGAAAGACAAACCCCTGAACACATACTGCAGTACTGCCCTTACCTCTCCTAGCAAAGACTGTGGATCTGGCCCAAAAGAGCCACATTGCAAGAGAAGCTATGGGGGACCGGTGGCGACCTTAAACGCACAATTCTATTTGTGACCCAGACGGGACTCAATGTTTAGCATGACTGATATCGAACGCAGAAGAAGGACATGCATGTTCTGCCTAACTTCTTGTTTTCTGTCTTCGTCTGTACTCATTGTAACCTTTTATTCTTTTTCTTTGTTATTATAATCGATGTCATCGCACAATGGAAATCCATACGTATGCTCAGTGATCTGATCCAGCAGTCATCATAGTTTTACCTCTACTGACTGCATCACAGACGTTGAACTCCAAAATCTAAGCTTCTGCTTCATGACGGCATTAACTCTCCCAGTAGTTAAAACCAAATGTCAAAGTATTTATTCTCATAAGAACAAGTAGCGTACTGGACAAAGGAGACATTATAATAAAGACCATTTGTGAACGAATGTTGATAGAAGACACGGGATTAGGTGACATAACATGTGTAAGAATGTGCGAACGAAGAATTAGGAGTGGGTCCGACAAGGACGCGTATGCCAGGAAGAGAACAATAGTGTATAATAAGTTTGATATGGAAACAGTTAGCATCTAGACCTTAGGGCATTTGTTGTTATCATAATCGATGTCATCGCGCAATGGGAATTCATACGCATGCTTAAGTCATCTAATCCAGCAGTGTACCTCCACTGGTTTCATCACAGACGTTGAGCTCTGTAACTCCGTCTAGGAAAGCTGAACTTCTGCTTCACGTGGGCATTAACTCACCCGGTAGTTGAAACCAAATGTCCAACTTTTTATCTTTTAGGAACAACTAGCGTTTTGGAGCTGGCCACGCGTATACGGGTGAGTCCACGTGATGGATGGGTGCACCTTGGCGGAACTTTCTTGTACCCAAACAATCGTAAGTAAATTTATATGTCTAGCTATCCTCCCTAATTATTGCTTCAGATAATTATGTAAACACTTTTTTTGTCCATGTTACTCAACTAACTGTTTTTATGTTTATCAATATTTACAATAATACTAGTCACTTCCACAATAGATTTTTAAAAAAATCATAAATGAAGTCATTAAAGGAAATTTTTGGCACAGAATTATTTCTAAAATACATTTAAAAGCAGCAGATACATCGGTTATCCACTTAGAGAGAATGCCCTGCGACACCGTATCATAAAAGGCATACTCTAACAGAGAAAAGGGACGTAGGGCAAAGTCTAGACCAAGAACAAGATGGAAAGATAACATTAGAAAAACTCTGCATTAGCATAACTTGTCGTTTCAACACCGACAAGAAAATGTCCATTTTTCAAACCGGTAACACAAATGCTGCACACAGTAGCACCTCTGACTCGTACAATCTTCATTTCTTTCGAGACTGATGTCCAAATATGATATACATGAAATATGATAATGTATTGTCCAAGTTTGACACTGGTTGCCTGGTGTATGTACGAATATACAGTTCTAATCACCATAAAGCGAATGTCAGAACTTTGTGCTATAGGACAATTTAAAAGTCTAGTGAGTCTGAAAAAAGTTTAAACCGGCCCGAACGAAATCGAACCCAACTAAACCGAACGTAATTAAACCGAACTGGCAGACGTTGGAATACAAATAAACATTCCAAGGGAACTGTGCGGGCAGTAAACATAACATTACCTGGAGTCCGGGTACAAAGAAAGAACTGATACAGGATGGGGTTTAGCCTTCGTTAACAAATGTAATGGGGATTCAATCAACCTAAATCTTGTATAAGTGCTTAGTAGTAATAATAATGCTGATTATTAGTAGAATGGCAAAGAAATATAATTTACGAGTATTTTAACTAATTTGAAACTTATAAACGTAAACATAAAACAAGAACGTCTATATACGACTGTATGGGGCTTTTGCTCCTTGAGAAATTTTTGGTAGAGAGATGAATAATGGGGTGCTAACCACACTGAACACTGGGTGGGTGTGTCTCTCTCAATGTGTGTGTCTGAGTGTGTGTGTGTGTGTGTGTGTGTGTGTGTGTGTGTGTGTGTGTGTGGAAAGGGAGCGCAAGGTGCTAAACAAGTAAGTCCCCTGTGAGGTTTTGATATTCTATTGGTTGATCATTGTTGTTTCTACCAATGCTTTACTGATTTTATTTTTCACAAATTTAGGATACGTAAGCGCTACCCTGAGTGTGGAAGGTCCGGCTGCTGGCGTTTCCTACTACTTTGATGACGCATATCTTGTGGAAATACCCGAATACACAACATGGGAAGCTGACGCTAATGCGCGCATTGAGGCTCACAGAAAAAACAATATTCGCTTCACGTAAGATTTTCCTGATGTTTGTTTTCTCCTAGTGATTACACAAAGTACAAATCACATCAACACATACTTAATGTAACCTAAGAGAAGAAAAGTGGCGTCCGTGGCTTAGGCGTTGCCAGTCCGACTCGTAAGCCAGCATACCGCGATCGAAACCCACTGCAGGCTGCGTGGATTTTTATCGTGGTATGGGACGTCGCAGGTCGACCCAGCCTAAAATGGGTACCAGGATGGGCTGTCCTGGGAAAGTAAAGACAGCCGGCGTAATGCTGACCACATTACCCAAAGAGTGCTGATGGTCTGTAAAAATATGGGACGCTCTGCCCATATGCCCGGTGCGCCGAAATGCGTGAAAAGGGATCATTACATTATTATTATTACAAGAGAAGAAAAGCTGAAATTATCAGAAGATAAATCAGTAAGCTGACCGTTGTAAGGCTGCAGGGGTCGATTCCACGCTGAGATAGGAGACGTTTCTAGGGGTGGGGGAGGGGGAGGGCATCATTGGGCCACTCAGCGGTAATGCGAACTCCGCCAGATACATCAAGCCAACTGTCTAGTACTTTAGGTATTTTAAAATTCCTCGCACACGAGCCGCACATCTTCAAACAAGGAATGACCAAACACAGCTGCAGCCGTCACATACACATCCATACTATCTGTTTTACTTGCTTATTTGTGAGCAGTTGGCGGTTTCTTGCCATTCGGACAGACGCATTTCGTCTTCGAAGAAAGTCCCCAGTCAGTCGACACCTACGACATGCATGATAGGAGGGCATTGGGACTATTTTTGTCCCCCCCCCCCCCCACCACCACCCCCAAATGGCGCCCATGAAACCACACGAAGAGCTGCTATCTAAAGACGCACGAGCCACTTAGTGCAAAGAAACAACTGACTTCCAGCTATACAATCCTTGTCACCTGTAGGTGCAGAACAAGGGGATTTACATACATTTTGACCTCGCTGTCCAGCGACAATCGTCTCATCGTAATAGCACAAAATGTGACGCTGGTGTGTGACTGTACAAATGACACATCACCTCAACGGCACACGACGTAACCCAGATCACAAAACTAAGAAAGGAAACGTTCCTCACAGTAGAAAAGATTCCCACAAACAACTTTAACTTCGGACTTGGTCGAAAGTAATCTCGTTTGACCGACGCTTCATTCCGAGTTACACAGTGAGTTTATTTTTCTGTCCTCTCATGCACTACGCTCTAGTTGCTTACTGATGTTATTCCATTCTGAACAGATGAACGAACACTTTGAGAGTTTTTGACTTTTCTAGGAAATCATTTACCTGCACTGCGCTTACAATCATTCTTAGTTCTTCAGTCATGGCTGTCTCTTCTTGTTTATTCTGGCACATTTTTTACACACCTCAGCTCCCATATTGTAATTTCGCGTTGTTGTTTTTTTTTAAGGACTGTCCGTGTCTGACACTGATACGAAAAGCTCATCTGTCAGCTGCCTTTTTTGTACATGATAATATTTTGATGCCTGAAAAGTGGCGTTATTTGTTTTACATCGCAATTGGAAATCTCCAAGTATATAATGTCAAGCTGCAGCCTGAGTACAATTTTAAAGAAAAGAAGGTATTCATCTCACAGATAGGTGACACTGAATTAGGTTAAACAGAAGACCTGTTTTCCCGCCTTGATATTTATTGGGACTATATCCACAAAACCATACACATACAGCGAGTCATTCACAATAGAGGAGATTAAAACAGCTATTAAAAAATTAAGAATAAACAAAGCTACCGGAGAGGACAACATCTCAGGGGAAATGCTCAAAGCAGCGGATGAAAACACCCTGCAACATTTGCTCCAGCTGATGGATGAAGTCTGGCAAAACGAATACCCACCACAACAATGGAAAGATGGTGTAATCTTCAAATTACCTAAAAAAGGTGATTTATCCGATTGTAACTACTGGAGAGGCATCACCCTGCTTTCGATATCAGGGAAACTATTTTGTAGTATGCTACTAGAAAGATTGAAAAAATCCATAGATGAAAGATTAAGGGAAGAACAAGCCGGTTTTAGATCCAAGCGGTCATGCATAGACCACATCTTTACTCATAGAATAATTGTTGAAGATTCTATAGAATTCCAGTCGAAATTATTGATCAACTTTGTCGACTTTCAAAAAGCCTTCGACAGTATCCATCGTCCAACACTCTGGAAATTGCTTAACATCTATGGTTTCCCCATCAAATATATCAACATCATAAAATCTTTTTATAATGAAACACGATGCTGTGTAAGAACTGATTCCAGTAATTCTGACTGGTTCCCGGTGGAAACAGGAGTGAAGCAAGGCTGTGTCCTATCGCCGATGCTTTTTGGTATAGCAATCGACTGGGTCATGCGCAAGTGCATAAATAACGCAAATTTAGGCATTACATGGGTTGACAAAATTCTGGAAGACCTAGACTTCGCCGACGACATAGCACTCCTGAGTTCAGAACACACAGACGCCCAAGAAAAAATCAATCGACTCCAGAATTTCTCAGAACAAATTGGACTCCAAATTAACACCGCAAAAACAAAAATTCTAGACCTTACCAACAGTTCAGTTGATATCACGCTGAACAACAACAGCCTTGAAAAAGTCAACAGTTTCACAGAAATATCATTTAGAATAGCACTGGCATCTAGTGCCTTCAATAAACTGTCTAACATCTGGAAATCAAAGACACTTAGCAAACACACAAAACTCAAGATCTTCAATTCTTGTGTGATTCCAGTACTAACCTATGGATGCGAGAGCTGGAAATCAACGAAAACTCTAGACACAAAATTAGACAGTTTTGAAAATAAATGCCTTAGAAGAATACTAAATTTCAAATGGTCAGATTTCCGAACCAATACACAAATAAGGCAAGAATCCAGGCAAGAGTATGTGTCTAATTTTAAACGAAAACGCCGCTGGAACTATGTCGGCCACGCCCTTAGAATGGATAAATCAAGACTTCCTTACCAAGCCCTCATTTGGACACCACAGGGGAAAAGATCTCGTGGAAGACCAAGGGAAACCCTACGTAGAACTATCATCAGGGAAGGCTCGCTCATGGGCCACTCAAACATCCAAGACCTACAACGGATTGCAACGGACCGCCGTGCATGGAGAGTCGCGACCTCTGCCCTATGTGCCGCACTCGACACAAGAGGAAAGACTAACTAACTAACTAATACACATACAATTATAAACATAAAATCACGCACATACACACAGTCACGCACACGCACACTCTAGTAAATGTTTTTCTCTTTCCACAGGATCAGTATCCCACCAAACACCGCTGCCGCGGACTATGTTGTTCACGTAAGATTGTTTATTTTTGGTAATAAATATTTAAGCTGTTATATTAGTAGTAAATATCTGAGATAGTAACATTGTTAGCAGACATTTGAGTGGGTAACATTGTTAGTAGACGTTTGAGTAGGTAACATTGTTAGTAGACGTTTGACAAATTGGTAGTAGAAGCTTAGATGTGTAACATTGGTAGCAGACTCTTAGGTGTGTCACTTTGGTAGTATATGCTTAGGTTTGTAACACTGGTAGTAGACTTTTGAGATGTAACATGGATAATAGAAGTTATATAGTGTAACACTTGTAGTTGACGTCTGTGTGTGTAACACTGATAGTAGAAATTTTAGTTGTAACATCGGTTGTAGACGCTTGGGCGTGACAATGATAGTAGACTTATGTATATGTGTGTGTAACATTAGTAGTAGACATTTGGGTTATAACATTTGAGGTAGTCGTGGGGATTTGAGTCAGTCAGTCAGTCAGTCAGTCAGTCAGTCAGT
Organism: Candidula unifasciata; assembly: GCA_905116865.2. NCBI lineage: Eukaryota > Metazoa > Mollusca > Gastropoda > Stylommatophora > Geomitridae > Candidula > Candidula unifasciata. The sequence continues at coordinate 30,103 of CAJHNH020000739.1, forward strand.
CAGTCAGAGAGTGAGTGAGAGAGTGAGTAAGTGAGAGAGTGAGAGAGTGAGTGAGTGAGTGAGTGAGTGAGTGAGTGAGTGAGTGAGTGAGTGAGTGAGTGAGTGAGTGAGTGAGTGAGTGAGTGAGTGAGTGAGTGAGTGAGTGAGTGAGTGAGTGAGTGAGTGAGTGAGTGAGTGAGTGAGTGAGTGAGTGAGTGAGTGAGTGAGTGAGTGAGTGAGTGAGTGAGTGAGTGAGTGAGTGAGTGAGTGAGTGAGTGAGTGAGTGAGTGAGAGAGTGAGTCAGTCAGTCAGTCAGTCAGTCAGTCGGTCAGTCAGTCAGTCAGTCAGTCAGTCAGTCAGTCAGTCAGTCAGTGAGAGAGTAAGTGAGAGAGTGAGTGAGAGAGTGAGTGAGTGAGTGAGTGAGTGAGTGAGTGAGTGAGTGAGTGAGTGAGTGAGTGAGTGAGTGAGTGAGTGAGTGAGTGAGTGAGTGAGTGAGTGAGTGAGTGAGTGAGTGAGTGAGTGAGTGAGTGAGTGAGTGATTGAGTGAGTGAGTGTGTGAGAGAGTGAGTGAGTGAGTGTTTACTAAGGACTGGAACAGTAGTAAAGAGTATCATATTTAATTTGGTGTTATACTAATGAGGATTGTCTGATAACATCAAAAGTTCTTATTTGCAGCTCTAAAATATTCAGGTAAGCACTTTAAGTTTTTAAAAACACTTGGACAAAGTTTTAAAATAACTCAGCATGACAATGACAAATATGACAAGTGCAATCGATACTAAAATTGGAACATAATAACACAGAACCTAAAACTGAAAGCAATAACATGTGTAGCAGACAGTCATATTTTGATTAGATCGGTAATCTTTCAGGTAGACCATACTCGACATCTGTTCGGCTTTGGGACTGCGGCTCGAAGCGACTTCATTGCCAACACGGATTATCAACAGTATCGGGACATTTTGTACAACTTGTTCAACTCGGTAACAGTAGCCGACTATGATTGGGTCCGCGATCAAGGCACTGCGGTAAGAAATTACTTCACACAAGCTGGACAAATCTATAATATCTAAAAACCATTTGCAACTCTAAAATATATATAATTTGAGCAACAGCTACACAGAAACTGCAAATTTATAATATCTTGTTACTTCAAATGTAAACACAGTCTCTATCGACATAGGATTCTCATTTCGTATCTTGCGACAATAGTACAGCTCTTTTTCTACTAAGCTGGACATGCACTCGCCTCTTAGCCTGACAAAATAATTCACCGAGACAGTAGGAATTGTATACAAATTCAATAACATTAGCTTTACTTTTGGGTACCAATATGTAACTGTTTTACTGTTAACCAGGATATCGGGGAATGTGTTCCTGTAAGGTATTCGAAAAAGAGCTCTTTGAGTCACCTGCGATGAAATTTTTAAAAAAAAAATATAAAAAAAAAAACCGGTAACACGTGTGACAAACTGATATTTTTAATAAACGGTGGAGTATGTTACAATTTGTTGGTACTTTTCCGTCACTCTTGAAGATGGTGAAACATTGTGATGTGGGAATACATGAGAATCACACCCCGTAGCAATGGCGAATGGGGTTAGCAAGACCCGTGCGCGTTAGGAAAAGTCAACCAGAATAAGAACATGGTATTTCAGGACTGTTGTTGTCATCACACTTATTTAGAATGTTTTTACTTGCCTCTCAACCTATTTGTATTTTCCCCCCAATTTATTCCCATTCCTTTTCTTATCCCAACCCCCTCCCCCCCCCCCCCGCCCCTTCCCCTTTCCCCTTTCCCCGTCCTTTTCCAACACAGTCCTTGGCATTGTTTTACCATAAAAATAACATGTACTATACATAATCAATAGATGTACCATTCATATCCCACTTTGCATCGTAAGAACATGTGAAAGAATTATTACAGTGACACGTGCAACAGACTAGATTACGGAACCAACTTTGATAAACCGAATTAACATGAATATGTTTTCTATTTATTTGTTATTTATTTATTTATGTATTTGATGTTTCTAGATTGCACTTTGTCATACAGAAACTCTGGTCTAAATCAGTCCTCGTGCGTATCATTCAATATGGCCTGCCTTTGCCTTGGTTTGCACTATTCTATGTGTTATTCTATTTTTGGTTCTTCAACACTCTAATCTAAAATGTTACCACTATTTCTATAACTCAGCTCTTCAAATCTGAGGCTATAGCCTTTAAATTCAAAAGTTTTTTCTAGTAACTTCCTTTGTGAGTGAAAGTGAAAGTAGACAGACTTTTTCACACGCTGGCTCATTAGGTATCTGATACTAGACTCGTATTTGTATTGTCCAGTTGGCACGCGAAATAGTCAAAGTCATGCCGAACTCCCACTGTATTAGTCTGAAGAAAGAAAATTTTGGTTCTGAATGCGTTAGCATTTCCTGCAAAGTACTGTGCAGTGAAACAATTTTATGTACATGTGTATTTGAATAATGTATACTGACTACGCTTATTTCTTTGCTACCATTGTTTTCCCCAGAGTAACCCAGACTTTTCCAGGGCTGCTGCCGCCACAGATGAGCTTCTTAAACATGGGTATGATAGTGAATCTCATATTTATTGCTTGGCTGACAACTGAGGATTGTGTGGCTTGCTGACAATGATGCAATGGCTAGACTAAGACTAAGACTAGATAGACTGCACTCATTTTGATGAAGGGCGAGTGTATGAGTGCAACCGAAATGACCAATCGTACAACTTTATAACCAAAGGCAACAAGTGAAAGTAACTTGAACATCAATATTACCATGCAAAAACCAAGTCTAGGGGTCTACACTGTTAAGGTATGAAGTGCTTGGGGTTTCTTGGCAAAAAATAATGGTCGACGTTTGGTGCAGGAGATCCTAGCATATGATACCACAACAACCAGCTTAGGAATGGAGGTTGAGGCGACCACTGCAGCTTTCCGCTGGTTAAAGAATACGACACACACACACACACACACACACACACACACACACACACACATCATGACTGTAACTGAAACAGAAAGCAAGCTGAGGACAGGCATGCTTTGAGCAGAGTAGCATGCTTCACTTCGGAGGACACGGGTGAGGAGTATTTTTTCACCCGGAAATTCCGGTGTGTGGGGAAATGAACAATCGGACAGACTGGCTGGCTCTGCACAACTTGGTGGAATACTGATGCATGATAAGGCAGGCGTGGTTGGTGCCTTGTGGGAGAACGTGTAAAGTTCGGAGCAGCAGATGGATCACTACAGTCTACTAAGACTGATGCAGGGGTGGGGGCGGTGACGAGAGGCTCTGGCAGATGCTCGAGGCTCAGAGGAAAGGCAAGACGGACGTTTAATCATATTGCTAATGGCAGCATTAATATAGGAACTCTTCGCTGGCTGTTGAAGATGGGGATGGAGCGCCTATGGGAATGACCCGAGTGCTGTGATGTCGGTTCTTGAATCAACTCAACTCAACTCAAGGTATGATTTCAGCAGGGAACGGTGCGGAGGGCTCGAGCCAGAGGTGAAACTGGATGCCACTGGGTAACTAGGCAACACAACAATAATAAAACCAAAAGCTTCAAGGAGCCTCAAAGTTGATCTAATCGAGAATGCTATGGATTCCTACTACGACACTGGTGTACTGATGAATTAACAGAGATGAATGGAAATATAGCAAATGAATGATAGGTGGCAAAACGACTCATCCAAACAACACACGTTACTCACTAGCGTCCCCACACTTGCATGGACGAATTTTCAACCCCGGATTCACGTATAACATTAGCCAAATAATTACTATAGGTCAGCAGATCGATCTTGAAACATTACCGGTTCCTCCAAGTCAGTATGCAGCCAAATACTGATAAACATGACTACGTCGTTACTTCAAAATTATCCAGCAGTCACACTGAGTGACATCATCCGTATTTAATAATCCTGCATCATGCAAATTGAGCAATTACACCCCCTCCCCCTCCCCCAACCCCCACCAACCTACAAGTTGTTTTTGCGTGGGATCCTGGGGGAAATCTTTCCTTTAGATGAGCCACACAAAAACAATAACGTCCGCCTCCTTTGTCTTCTTGACTGTGAATCCGCTATATTCAATCACCTAACAACCATATTTAACCCTTATGACGTCTTATTTGCCTAGTCAATATTGGTCAATAAAGGTCAATTCAATTCAACAAAGTCGCATACTCTCTATCGATGATAGACTGTGCGAGGAACTGGTTACTGGCGGTTGACCTTCCTGGTCATGAAAAGTACCCTGAGTTAATCCGGAAGACTGGCCTGCGACAAGACATAGTTCTGCACTCTGCTGAGAAACGTCAGCTCATCCTGATTGAGCTGACCGTGCCGTATGAGTCGCGAATAGACGAAATCCATATGTACAAGCTAGAGAAGTACAGTGACTTAGCGGCTGGTCTGAGGAGGGACGAAGCGTACACAGTAAGAATCTTCGCCGTCGAGGTAGGCGCAAGAGGTATCGTTTCCACTTCACTTTACAATGTGATTAAACAACTAGGCTTACGGGGTAATGGACGCAAACGATCACTTAAACAACTGGGCGAGATTGCTGAGAGGGCCTCGAGCTGGCTCTGGACATAACGGAACGTCGTGGGAGACGGGCCTCGGTGAGCTGCTCCGGGTGTCTAGTGGAAAAGAATGTCTTATCCCTTAAAGTCCATCGTGTCCGAATTGTCTGCCAGTATCCATCTTCCACCTGCCTACAAAGTCCAACATGTGTCCGGTAAACCAAACATAAGCTTGCCACTTGGTCGTCCAGGTAAGCATACTGCTTTAATTATGCTACCGCAACGACTTCTTATCTCACAGTACCTTTTGCACAGTCACCAATTCGTCTTGCCCCTGTCCGATAACATCCGGTAATACGTGCAGCAGGAGAACCCAACCCTGGGCCTCATGAACTCAGGTGGGCCCACTCTCTGAAAATGTCTAGGAGCTTGTGGGCCGAAACATTTGTCGACGATAGGTTCCTTCTACTGACGATTGGTAGACTCCTACTGTACATGCTCCCCTGTGGAGTTTCTTCTTACTTAATGGTGTGTTTTAGTGCACGGTCTGCACGCGAAAAAGGGGCCGAGGACGTATGGGAATGTCCTGAGAGCAATGATGTCAGTTCTTGATTCATTCATTCATTCATTCATGCATTCATTCATTCATCCATTCATTTGTTGCTTGACTGGTTATCTAATTTCAACCCCACAGCGATGAGAACCTGACACATATTCCCAACTTCTTGCATTAGATGCAAAAGTCCCCATCTGCTACTGGTGCATGCGCTGATAAATTATATGACTAACTAATTTGTTTATCGTGCATATCAAGTTAATTTACCAATAAACATACTATATATGACTAACACATACATACCCAAAAAACTGAGGCGAGGGGAGGTTCACCAGTACTTTATCTTCTCTCGTATTTAACTAGTATATTTTATACAGATATAGTGATTTCTATACTGTACCTGTTGTTACATTGCATTGCGCCGACGACGATCAGACGGTCTTGTTTATTAATTTGTTACTAATATTGTATGTTTTTATGTAGTTTCTGTTAGTTCCAAGGTTTTCGAATTGAAGACCAACAATTGGGACCGAGACTGGGAAGGGCTTCTATAAAAGCAATCATTCCTACGAGCATTATTTTCAGAGAGACTAATCTAAAGAAGACGTTATTGGCAATACCATCAGTATCTCAAACTCAAAAGAAGAAAGTTTATTCTCAAACACACCCCCCCCCCCCCCCCCCCCGAAATAATATGTGTTTTTGTTTACATATTGTTGTTTTTATTCTCACTATTTTTGTGTGTGTCATTTTCAGTGTGAAGGTGCGTGGTGAGTCATTTTTCTCAGCTCGTACAACTGCGCAGCCTACCTGGGTTTCAACTTTAAATTCTCAACCACTGAGGAATGCCGTTACTGAACGCATTAACTACGTGACTGGTATCACCAAAGGAAAGTAAGGGAATTAAGATAACTGATTAAACATTTACTTGAATTGTGCTATATTTTAAATCATCTAATTTGTATTTTGAAACACGATACATTTGCTGATATTTTTCACTTTTTTTAAAGTGCAAATTAAAGTAAAAGATACAAGTAAAAAATATATCGGATAGATCATTACTGAATGATGAAAATGGCGCTCAACACTCAGGGAAAGTGCGAGACGGATATACAATCAGACAGTTACTGGTGCTATCAGGATTGGAACTTTTCGCTTGCTGCTGAAGATGGGGACGGAGCGCTTATGGGAGTGTCCTGAGTGTTATGGTGTTGATTCCTCATTCAACATTCAACATATTTATATTACTTTTATTTAGAATTGTTCTTTACTTCTTCGATCTTTTATAGACTCTTTCTGTCCCATTCCTTCTCTCTCTCTCTCTCTCTCTCTCTCTCTCTCTCTCTCTCTCTCTCTCTCTCTCTCTCTCTGTCTCTGTCGCTTTGTCTCTTTGTCTGTCTGTCTCTCTGTCTCTCTTCATCTCTCTCTCTGTCTCTCTCCATCTGTCTGTCTGTCTGTCTGTCTGTCTGTCTGTCTGTCTCTCTCTCTCTCTCTCTCTCTCTCTCTCTCTCTCTCTCTCTCTCTCTCTCTCTCTCTCTCTCTCTCTCTCTCCTCAACAAATCTAACTCACACATCTAGTACTGTCCACAGATATGGAAGCATGCAACGTAAATCTACTGTAATATTTGGCTGTAAAGTTATATTTTAGTTCAGATCTGTTTATCATTCCCGCACTACCTATTTATGTTGTGAATTATTTTCTAAACCATTCATCTAGTTGTATTATTGCACAAACTATCATCATGTGCTCTATCAATTCCTCAGAGTCTCTCAGTGGGTAGTCAATAACCAACTACTGCATGGCAGATTTTACGAGGACAGAACAGGAGAACCAAAGTTTACACAACAATTATTCAAGGCCATTCGTATCGCTGATCCCTTTCCTGAGTTGCTGCTGAATGATTTTGATGTCGTTGTTGGAGGGAATCACAATTTGGTATTGTATTATCTTGAAACAATGTTATCTCCTTGGGAATTTTAATAATGCGGACACGAAAAATACATTACACTGTGAATAGCATGGCACATTTCGATGTATCGCATCAGGGGCATTACTACAGTTACATCAAAATATAACAGAGCACAATTACTAAATTCTCTTTACAGAATTAAACAGATCACAGGGTCAGTCTCAGAAGATAAAGATAGTCACTTGAGTTACCTTGCCAGATTTAAATTTACCACGAATTCTTTCTGTCTGCACATAGCGGCATTGCATTGTTTGAGTCCGCATTATTTAAATTTAAATCTTTTTTTTTTTTTTTCTGTTTGTCTAGTTTTATATGAAATGTTTATTAATTCTGCAGAATTTTAATGTATTTACACTCAAAACTGTAATAATATTGTACAGTACTTTAAATAAGAGACAGAGATAAAAAAAATTATAAAACCGAAAAGTACAGCTGGTCGGCTAAACAAGAACAATACACCGAATGAAAATTCAACATTCTAGAAAGCCTTCGTCAGCATTTTTTTTAAAAAGCTAATGTTACAACGATAAAAAAAAATCACAAGCTTTTAACAGATCAAAGTCCCAGAATGAGGAGCAGCTGGTCAAACTCTTAAAGAACGCTGCAGTCTCATGAGGGAGACCTGTGTTCTCATGAGGGAGACCTGTATTCTCATGAGGGAGACCTGCAGTCTCATGAGGGAGACCTGTGTTCTCATGAGGGAGACCTGTATTCTCATGAGGGAGACCTGCAGTCTCATGAGGGAGACCTGTGTTCAAAGCCTCGGTAAGGTTAGGAATTAAAAAAACAAATTTGTATGTGTACAGTGCGAGGCAACTGTTTTAGGGATGCAGACTAAAATCCTCAGGCTCAAAGACGCCCCCCCCCCCAACCCCCTCCCATTCCCCAGACATACAGTCACACACACACACACACATACACACACACACACATACACACACACACACACACACACACACACACACATGGGTTTAAAAAAAAAAAGCTGGATTTACAGTTTCAATGACAGTCCCAGAATCCCAGGAAAATCGAGATGCACTGAAACGCAACTTACAGTAAGACATAAATGGCAGACAGACTGCGCGGAACTTCCAAGCTAAGAAAATCTAAGCTGAAGAAGTTCTAAGCTGAGAGCAAAACAACTATATAAAGGTATTATTCGGAGGACAACTTTCTGAGGCGAGTAAACATTGATTTCTGAGGCAATAGAGTTCATTTCTTTTCAAATTTAAACATGCTGAATTAAATAATGAGAACACGTTTATATTAGTGCAGATATTGTTAACCCCCCCCCCCCCCACCCCCCACCCCCCCCCCCCCATTCTTTTCTCAACTTTTTTTTCCAAGCACCTCAGTTAATCACTCTTTCGTGTATGGTCGTTCCATTTTCAAAGTGTTAATAAATTAGCTCTTCAGTGGTTGATTTCCCAGCTGCCCCCCTCACCCCCCCCCCCTTTTTTCCACTTCTCCCCCGCCCCCTTTTTAACTTACTTTTTTATTGCAGGTACCATATTAATATAATATTCCTCTTAATTCTATTCCCAAGCAAGCATTTTTCTCATGTCTATTTTCATGGTTAATGCAAAGAACTGTTAATGACTATTGCACCGCAATTTAAACTCTCCTTCTGTAGGGGTATGTTGATCAGATCAATGATTTCAAAAGTGCCAGTGTTGGACTTAAAGGTGTGGGCATTCAAAGCCAATTTCCAGACTTCACCAAACCAGACATAACCCTTGTGAAGGTAACTCAAGTTACTTTTAATTTACCATGTTATACAGTAAAGTAACATATATTTATCTATCTAGTTGTCTGTCTGTCTGTATTTATGTCTGTTTCTCCGATCGTCTGTCTATCTATTTATCTATCTGTCTATCTATCTGTCTGTCTGTCTGTCTGTCTGTCTGTCTGTCTGTCTGTCTGTCTGTCTGTCTGTCTGTCTGTCTGTCTGTCTGTCCGTCCGTCCGTCCGTCCGTCCGTCCGTCCGTCCGTCCGTCCGTCCGTCCGTCTGTCCGTCCGTCCGTCCGTCTGTCTGTCTGTCTGTCTGTCTGTCTGTCTGTCTGTCCGTCCGTCCGTCCGTCCGTCCGTCCGTCCGTCTGTCTGTCCGTCCGTCCGTCCGTCCGTCCGTCTGTCTGTCTGTCTGTCTGTCTGTCTGTCTGTCTGTCTGTCTGTCTGTCTGTCTGTCTGTCTGTCTGTCTGTCTGTCTGCCTGCCTGCCTGTCTGTCTGTCTGTCTGTCTGTCTGTCTGTCTGTCTGTCTGTCTGTCTGTCTGTCTGTCTGTCTGTCTGTCTGTCTGTCTGTCTCTCTGTCTGTCTCTCTGTCTCTCTGTCTCTCTGTCTGTTTGTCTTCGGCAACCACAAACTTAGGTTAACGTTAATATGAACATCAGAGAAACCTAGAGCTTTAGAAAAATGAAAACATAGGAATCGCAACGTTTATATAAATACATGAAAAGAAAGCATGGATGAATTCATAAATCTTTAAACCCTGGTTCCAAAAATAAATTCCTACCGACTAGAAAACAAAATTGGAAAGACACCAATTTGCGAAGGAAAACTGTGCTACCTCTATGAGACGTGCAGTCAGGTACAAGTCAACGACTGCAGCATAAGAGATATTACATTCTACAAGCCAAGTGTGGGGAAAATAGTCAGAGATTATTACCAGTGACGCAACATGATATCCGTAACGATAACAGTCAACTCAAATGTGTCCAAACGTGAATTAAATGACGAAGGCCATGTACGAAGTGTGACACTGGTGTATTACGAACACTAACATCTGAATGAAAATATGCAATACATTGTTACGTGGATAAGACTCACCCAAATACTCCAATCACTCGCTAGCGCACTCACACTCGTCTTGAAGCATAAGAATCTATATTATATATCACATTCTAAACAGATTCCTACGAGTCAACAGTACGACCTTGAGAGTCTAAACGGCTACTTTAACCTCTTCATCTGCTGTCTGATACTTGAGATCAGGGCAGTGTCCCTCCTTCTTGATTCTGCCAGCTTTTCCACTGAGTGATCCAACAGCTTAAAATAATCCTGTTGGATGCAGAACGCAGTAATGTGCTAGCTCTCGGCTGAGATTTATCCGTGGAATCCCGGGGTAGAGCTTCCTCGAGGATCTACCAAGACCTGGCCACACGTCCTATTTTCTCAGTCAGTATTGGTGTGTTTTAGTGCATATCCGCAAGCGACACTCTTGACAAACGCACCTTTGCATCCAGCTATGGTAAAGTGAAGTAAAGATTCCTTTACACGCCTACAGGCGCATCGGGCATATGGGAAGAGCACCCATATTTTTACAGACCAATCGGCACTCGGTGGGTAATGTGGTCAGCATTACGTTGGCCGTCTTTACTTCCCCAGGACAGCCATCCTGGTACTCATTTGAGGCTGGGTCGACCTGCGACGTCCCATACCACGATAAAATCACCGCAGCCCGCAGTGGGTTTCGATCGCAGTACGTTGAATTACGAGTCTGACTCTCAACGCCTTAGCCACGGACGCCGCCGGCAACCTCACAAACAGTAACATCTAAGCTTTATGTTTACCACCCAATGTGACGACTGTTTCTCAGGCGATGGACCAGGTTATCCTTGAAATGCTAAAGAACAAGGATCGTTGACGTCTTCTGAGGTCGTTGATGTCAGCGATTAATAATAATGTAAACTATATAAAAACCCTTGAAAATATTGAAGGTCTAGATATCACACTGGCCGAATCACGGGATGAGATTTTCTGCATATTGCTTGAAAGGTTTTTGACAATTCCTTTGGACCATGAATTTGGAAATGTCAGCCTTGAACCCATGGGGGAAACTGAAAAAAAAAAAGATAAAAGCGATAAACTAGTTTTGCTGCTGGAAAACGCACGCTGTAAATACCGATGACATTACGGAATGGGTGGCAAACTACTAACTTGATGAAATACTTGACAATGATATTGTGGAAATGACGACACAGGCTGAAGCGATATAAGAGGGTGATGAGAAGGATGTATTCTTAGATCACTTGAAAAATCTCGTTGCACATTTGGAAGTGTTTAAGTCGATTGAGACAGCCCGGCAATACATTAGTACCTGTATGCAGGAGAAAGCCGCACCGGCTGACATAATCTGTTTGCATAAATGGAGATAGCTTGCTGGTGGCAAAATTCCTGCAGCGGTCTTACATCAAAAACTAAAAACTGTAAATTTTGACTCTTTTATTTCAGGCCTATTTAAATTACCTATTAATTAACTCTGTGTTCTTGTTTAAAATAAAAATAAAAATATTTCACGTTCATGTTTTGTTCATTTTAAATGTGTACATTCATGCTACACAGTGTCGATGATTTGTTTCCCTGCAGTTTTTTATTTTCTTGCTAGATAAACTTTATCTAAAGATGTGAACAAATTCTGTTTTAACATTCTTTTTCCTTAATAAAAATTTAAAAGGTAAAGGACTATACACAAGAAACATTTATAAATTTCTGGCCTGCACACACACAAAAAGGTATCACATTCACATGTACAATACAAATGTCAACAGGCCCGTCTAGAAACCCTAGCAGCGGCAGGACTTCCCCTGTGGATAACTCAGTTAAGTGTAGGATCTAGTGATGAACACCAGAAGGCAGACTGGTAAGGTTTTCAATACTTTCTTTTCACTAAAGTATATTTTTCTCGGCTTAGAAAGTGATAATGGTTGAGCCCCGCCCCTAGAACCTTTAAGTAGCTGGGGCCCCTCCCCCACCCCCTTTTTTTTTCTCCCTTCCAAATTTGTTATGATATTTTTTGTGTGGCAACTCCTCTTTATCTGACACACAGAACATGGACCTAATGTTGTCGTCCACGAATTATTGTGTAACTCATACTTCCCGTCCTTTTTAGGATGAAATGTTTCGTTATTTGAAGCCCTACTCTGGCTCTTGCCAGGGGCCGCAATATAGCCCGGCCATAAATAGGGCCTAATGGCTGAACGCGGTTTCTGGGACCTCTCCACGGTGATCCTCATTCACATGGTGGCACATTGTGTCATCTGGTGTTTATCGCTTGTGTGATGTCCTGGTGGGGTAGAAAGTCAGTCAGTCCATGAATATCTATGTCCATGTATTACTTCTATTCCATGAATACTAAGTCCATGAATGCTTATGTCTACGAATATCTATTCATGGATGTATGCGTCCATGAATGTCTATGTTCATAAATGTCTGCGTCCATGAATGTCTATGTCCATAAATGTGTGCGTCTGTGAATATCTATTTCCATGAATGCCAATGTTCTTGAATACCATTGTCAGTGAATGACTATGTTTATAAATGTCTATGTCCAAGAATGTCTTTTTCTATGAATATCAATGTCTATAAATATGTCTATATCTTTATTCATAAATATCTATGTCTTTGAATATCTTTATCCGTGAATATCTATGTCTGTGAATATATTATCTATGAATCCATATATACCCATGAATATCTACGTTTATTAATATCTAAGCCCTTGAACTTCTATATCCATGAATACCTATGTTTATAAATTTCTATGTCCACGAATATCTATGTCTATGAAAAGCTATGACCATGAATGTCTATGTCCATAAATATCTGTGACCATGAATGTCTATGTCCACGAATAGCGACCTTATCTGTCTCCTTACATAGCAATGTACCCTGCTTTCAGGTACGAGGATGCACTGAGACTCTACTTCAGTCACCCCTCTGTAGAAGGAATCTCATTTCTGGGTTTCTGGGACCACGAAGTCAACGGAAACAATGCTCTTCTTCATGGCTACACATACAAGGTGTGGATTTTGTTCTCCTTTCTTGTTCTTATAACGGTGTTTATGTTTTGGATTTTTTTTCATTTGCTCTAGTGTTGATCAGCTTCTGTGAACAAACATCGCTTCAAAGGTCCCGTTAGCGTCTTTTGGATATTTTCTTATTAAAATGCAGGGCGGAAACAAACAGACAAAGAGGATCTGCACCACTTGGTGGTAAAGTGGCGCATAACAAGATAGGTATTATTATCAAGGCTTCTTTTTTTTTTTTGGGAGCCAGTGGGCAGTGCGGAGGTACATACAGATCACGGTCTGAAGAGAATGTTGGATCGGAGAGGTACCAGGAGATTTGGCCGACACGCAATACCCACAGGAAAGGCAAGACGAACATACAATCAGACTGCTACTGACACTATCGTAACTGGGATATTGCTCTGACAGCTGAAAATGCTGAAAGAATGCTTATTGAAATTCTATATCAGTTCTTAAAAGTAAAGGTTCCTTTTCCACGCCTTTAGGGGGATTGGGAATATAGGGCTAGACCTATATTTTTATAGACAAATCGGCACTTGGTGGGTGATGTGGTCAGCATCACGCCGGCTACCTTTACTTCCCAGGACTACACCTGCTGCCCACTCAAGGCTGGGTAGACCTGGGAGTCAAAGTCATTTTTGAAACAAAAGTCAGTTCGTCAGGACGCGAAGCCACAACCTTCCGATGCGCAGTCGGCGTCTAGCTGCCAACGCCACGGTGACTCCAACAAGGGGTGTTAATATCGATTCTAAACCCAACTCAACTCCAGTGAAACTTTCGTATTACTTATAATAATAATTGTCTGCTCATTTTCTTTAAATTTATATTTGAATTGCTGCTATGTTCTATGCCGTGTGGAATGTTTACTTTTGTAGTAAAAGTAAAGGAACCCTTTCCACGCCTTTAGGCGAATGGGGCATATAGTACTACACCTATATTTTCATAGACCAAACGGCACAAGATGGGTGATGTAGCCAGCAACACACCGGCCGCCTTTACTTCCTGGTACTGCACCCGGCACCCACTCAAGGCTGGGCCAACTTGGGAGTCAAGGTCATTTTTTGAAAAATGTCCGGCTCCGCTAGCAAGCGAATCCACGACCTCCCGATCCGCAAGCGAGGGTCTAGCCGCTACGCCACGGCGACTCTCTTACTTTTGTAGGCTAAATATATTGAACGTTTTGCCTGTGTATAACACTAATGTACAAGCTTTTGCAGCATCCGTTGAAAAAAATTAAGAAGAAATTTTTTTATTAAAAAAACAGTATGAAGCAATCAAACAACATGTCCTTTACAGGAACATGGGTCTCTTCACGACAAGCCTGAGCGTCTCTCTTTCTTTAAACACAGACCAATCGGCACTCGGTGAGTGATGCGATCAACACCCCCGCTGGGAGAATCTGAGACACCTTAAAATAATTGATATAAAGGAAATTGTGTGTGCTCATTTAGGTTAAACAAAGCACACAATATCCTTAAGCAAAAAAAAAAAAAATTGCTTAGTTGGAAATATAAGCTTACTGTGGTGATTATTTTTTGTCAGGCTATTCTTCATTATAGTTCATACATTATTAATGTGCACATTTGTGTGTATTATTATTATTTGTTCACCGCGGCAGAAAGTTCTGGTTGTTCGTCCTTTTGGACCTTAGCTTTGTGCCTGGGTCTGAGTTTTGCGTGTATATCCGTATTATTGTGTGTGTGTGTGTGTGTGTGTGTGTGTGTGTGTGTGTGTGTGTGTGCAACTGGGTGTTTCTTGCCTCTCAGGCAGATACACACCGACTTCGAAGAAAACGCCCCCCCCCCTCTCCCTTCCCTTCCCCGCCAGGCAGTGGATCTATTCTAGTTTCCCCCAAATTCAGGCCCGGAAACCCACACGGGGAGTAGGTATTCAGTTAAAATGACGTGCTTCTCATGTATTATCTGTCCTATGATTCAGTTTACATTCCTGCCTTGCATGCTCAGTCCTGCGACACTGAACTGCTGCTTGTTCCCATGAGCAGTTGATTATAATGTCCCCTGTCTCGCCCTCAAAGGCAGCATAGCCAGGATTCACCAAACTTTACTCGGATTTCACACAATCATGTCAATTGAAGATATATATAGTTAAAGCAATGCGGCTTTGAGACAGCATTTAAAGACTTCTCAAAACATATATTGTATCAATTTTTTTCTTACTGAACCTGATTATTAAAAATCGCCACAATGAAAATTCGAACCTTTTGAACACTAGACGAACAGGCAAGTATTTCAATGTGCCAGCGGAAAGAAAAAGTAGGAAAAACACAGAAATAGGGTAGATAAAGGAACATTGTGGCTAGGACAAAAAATAAGTTCCCCGCTAAACAGGAAAAGTAAAGAAAAGACCGGGGGTTTCTCTGCGCAGAGATCCTAGAATATTCCACCAGAACCCAGACAAAGAATATCTGTATAGTGAGTTACATGACGACAACCTAACTACATGGTTACATAAACCTAGGCGAACCATGTGCACAGACCACAGATCCTAAATTAAATCAAGCAAATAAATTATAATCATCACATTAAACAGCTGTGTTTGTTTTTTACTCAAATGAACACAGAATTAACGTATACTTCGCAAATAATACATTAACAACAACCAACGTGCTCGACCAGAGGCAGAATCTAAAGTACTAATCATCTCCAGCTAACAAGGAAGTATGATAATGACACCATACGCTCAGAGAGATTACCTCAACAATCGCAAAAACCATGTAAACAACAAAAACATGTACGTTACGCTTCAATATGCCACCAGACCAACAAATCACTTATAGCGACTTGACATCAAACTATCTCCTAGCGATGATGCACAATGGAAGTCAAATCAAACATTACCTAAGCAAATGAAACGTACTATTATCGCGAACACGAGCCAGTCTAGAGTCGCTCAGCCGATCCAATCTGACACACCTGTGCGTTGAGACTAAGTGCAGTCAAACGACGGCAGACAGGGCGTCTGACCATACCGGGCCCACCACAGAGCGAAGCCAAATATACTGCTAATAGACTAAGCAAGGTCTTTTATATATGATGGCTGGCCAGGTTTCTTCGCGTTACCGTCTGAAACTAATAGCTGTTTCAGCCAAATAAACCAAAATCGTAAAGCTGCTGAACAGTAGTCTTTGGCGTTCTCAAGCCTATCACACTAACCACTACACTACCACTATATAACAATACTATTCTGACGTATCTTTGTAGCTCGACGAGGCTGGCAAGCGATTCCAGCGGTTGATCAAACAGGATTGGAGCACTCATGTGAAACAATCTCTGACGTCAGGCACTTCGTTCACAGTGAGAGGTTTTCGTGGAGACTACGCTGTGGTTGTGTACTACAAGGGCAAGCCGGTACAGCGATCTACATTCACTCTGGAGAAGGCTGACAAGACGGTCGCAATAGTTGTGAACTCAACCACAGGTTAGTGATGTTACTGGGTCTCACATGAATAAAACAAAGCAAAATGTCCTTTTTTCACGCCGGTGGCAAATCGGCCATGTGGTGCTAGAATTATATTTTGTAAAGTCCAATCAACACTTGATGATGATGTGGTCAACATTACACCTAACGTCCTTAACTTTCCAGGACTGTTTGTCATTTTAGGCTGGGTTGACCCGAGGACCCAGTTATTATGTTTGTTTGTTTTTTTAAATCCGACTCAGTGCTGCTTCGGAAGCCAAGACCCTCTGGTCCACAAGAATCATGGATTAGTGCAATGTTTTTTTTTCTACCTGAGGAGTCGCCGTGGCCGAGATGCTAGACGCTCGCCGCGGATCAGAAGGTCGTGGGTTCGCTCCGTGGCGGAGCCGGGCTGTTTTCAATAATGATCTTGGCTCCCAGGTAGACCCAGCCTTGAGTAGGTACCGGGTGCAGTCCCGGTAAAGTAAGGGCGGCCGGCGTGATGCTGACCACATCACCCATCTTGTGTCGATTGGTCTATAAAAATATAGGTCTAGCCCTATATGCCCTATACGCCTAAAGGCGTGGGAAAGGGTCCTTTACCTTTTTTTTTTTTTTACTTGTACTCTTTTCTAGCTCCATCCATGTTTCAAGCCATCCAGGCATTTATGTTTTGCTTGACCTTGCTTTCTTTCCAGCATTCGTGTCCTTTGTTTCTTAGTTCCGGAGTCCATTCCTTGTCATAACGTGTTCAAAAAACATTGCCTGTCTGTGTTTCATTTCTCTAATACATTTACTAATTTCATATGTCTTGAAGAGAACCGCTGCGTTTGTTTTTCCTTTTATCGTGGTATTCTCTGCATTCATGAGTTGTAGTTATTTTGATAGCATATTCCGTTTTCAATGAAAAATCCACAACTCACGGGAGGATAACGCTGGAAATGACTACATGAGAGTGAAACGCTATGAAACTAGTTCAATTTTATATTATGAAAAGTTGCTGTTACTCAATTACTGTAAGCAAACTGATTGTTTACTTTGAAAAAAAAATCTATGAACGATTTTCCACTATATTCCCTATAGAAATACAGCTACCACCTGTTTTTGATCCATTTGCACCACCTCAAAACGTTGCATTTGCTACATCCAGTGCGAACCTTCAGACAATAGGTCAAGCAACGTCCACGTCACAGTCTCAACAACTCCAGTGTGTGTCCCGACGATCACCTGTGTCTGCAATAGGAGATGAAAGGACAGCCTCAATCAGTTGCAACACTGGAGAGGTTCTTGCAGGGTGCTCCAGCTTTGCCACTGTAAGAGTTCTTAGCTTAGTCGTTACCAGTTTGTTTTTAATGATTAGTTATTGTGAGGATTTTTTTTAAACGCGTTTTAAAGCATCGTCCTCTTCTTCCAATGTTGCTCTCGCGCATCGTCATATATACCCATCTTGACACCTGCATGTGTGTGTGCATGTATACACACATAAATATATATATTCTTTCTTCTTCCTTTGTCAATATCTGCTTTTGCCGCTAGGGTCGCAATTCATCAGACGATCTGCAGCCGAGCCAGTGCGCGCTCTGTCGCTTGATATGCCGTGATGTTATGCAGTTTCAAGGTGTCAGCGAATCCTTCAATCTATATTCTTCTTGGTCTTCCCATACTTCTCCGTATTTCGATTTTCAAGTTGTGCGTTGTGGCTGATGGCATCGTTGGATTCATTCTCATTAGATGGCCAAACTATTTCATTCTTTATTTCTCAATAAATTGTACTATGGGTGTTTGTTACAACAGTTCTTGTGATCACATCGTTTCTCACTCCATTTCTTCTGGTTTTATTCACAGCCATTCTGAAATCATCACTCAGGTGGTTAGTTTTCTTTCGTTTTCTTTTGTCAATATCCAAGTCTGACACTGGTAACCTAAAGTCGGTATACATATTGTATTTATAATGTTCCTCTCTGCTGAGACAACAGGGTGTTTAAAAATTGGAGCAAGTTGGTACGTGACACTGTTGGCTTGTAGGATTCTCGTTTCTATCTCTCTGCGTATTTTACCATTGTGTATAAAGATTCTTCCCAAATATTTAAATTCTTGCATTTTGTTTTTAAGACTAACTTCTCTCAACTTATTCTCATGACCTTTTCTTTTAGTACTGATCTTCATGTGATGTTTAAGGCAGCTGTCGTTTAGTTAGTTTATGTGGTCTTGCAGCTATTTACTTTCACTGTGGAAAATGCACTGATCGTCAGCTCATGGTCGTCCAGTTTATCTACATATGGCGATGTTATGACTATTATATCAATAATGTCCATGAATTTTTTTTAAAGTAGGGGTGAAATAACATCCCCTTGCCTCACTCTTGATGTTACTGTGAGGCCAGCTCTTGTTCTGAATACGCGTTTCTGTAGCTGTCACTTTCTTGTAATCCTGGTAGATACCAATGTCAATTTTGTTGACCGATTGAAGTTTGTCTTAAAAGACGTCTGTAAAAGCCAGTCTCAATCTTTTGTTAGTCTAGCAGTCTTTTATTTTATATCTGGATGAACACGAGATAGAACATGCAGGGCGATTCGCTGCCTTCTTGACTGTCCAACACTGGAGACATAATTCAAATTTGTCAAGCAAGTGCTTACCTCAGAGTCAACGTAGACAAACGACACCCGCTGCATGATAACGTTTAGAAAAAAAAAGGCAGCATATAAAAAAAAGGAACATCGTGGAATGGTCAGGCCGAGGACATTATTCAGCAGGTGTATTTACTTGAGAACATAGAACCTGTCGAGGAATGGGTACAATACCAACAGAGTGCTATAAAAGCTTCTTTTTTTTTTTTCATTCGACTAGACAGAAAATAAAGACAAGAGAGTCCAGCCACTTCTTTTCCTTCTTCTTATTCTCTTCCACCTTGTACCTCATCGAAGTGTCGGGGGGAGATGTAATGTTCAGCACGATATATCAACTATTCACTATTCATGGACGTGGAGTCTGTAACTTGAACTAAATGTTTTTAATGAACTGATCTTCAGAACAATGACTGGCGTCGAGATGGTGAACAAGTGACTTTTGTGAATGGGAAGGCTGTTTGTACAGCATTCAACGGATATTATTCTTCTGCAGGTGAGTATATTCAATCGCAACAACATCTTGTTTTATTTGTTTTATCAAATACTTAGAACAATTGTTATGTTGATGTTATGTTTCATAAGCTTTTGGTTGTGACGCGCAATAATATTTCTCCTATATCATATTGTGTAAGAGTTTAAATCATTAGGTATATAAAGAGAAGATACAAAACGTAAGGAAATTGAAGGTGTTATCCTATTGGAATTGAGAAAAATAATATACAAGAAACATCTGATCAATAAGCTATAATGGGACAATCTGAGACAGGAGAAATAAATTGGTATGGTGTAAGAATACTAAAGTCTGCAAACAGCTGTAAATTCGCATTGACAAATAACTGTTCTCATGTAATGTATCTAAAAATACAAAGTACCAACACTCGAAAGTTGGACTCAGAAGTGTCGATTTATTCATTTATCGGTAGATTCTGGAGCACTGGAATTTTGGTGAAGCCCCAAAAAGCATTGAGATGGGAGAGGCGTTAGGACCCCTCCGTTAAAAAAATTTCCTATCCCAAAGCTCTACATTAGTTTTTCTATCATACCATTTAATTCCCTCTATTCTGCGCAGGCACCAGTCAATGAATGTAGTTTATTAGTAATTGCATTAGTTGTTCTTCATGTTTCCGCCCCATATAATAGTACTGATTTGACATTAGAATTAAACACTTTTAGTTTAGTATTTCGTTTAATTTCTTTTGACCTCCACAAATTCCCTAGTGCTATGAAAGCTCCTCTTGCCTTTTGTATTCTTATTTTAATATCTCTATCAGTTCCTCCATCTCTATCTACATTACTGCCCAAATATGTGTACGACTCCACGTCTTAGAGTGGGGTGCCATTAGGAGAAACCACATTACTATTTACCTGATTTATTCTCATTATCTTTGTCTTTCCTTTATGGATTTCCAGACCAAGCTGTTGTGATCTCGCATCAAGTATGTTTAATTTATCTTGCATCTGATTCCGTGAATGGGACAGAAGAGAAATATCACCAGCGAAGTCTAGATCATCAAGCTGTTTTGTAGGGGTCCACTGAATTCCATTCTTGGTGTTAGCAGTTACTGTTTTCATAATCCAGTCTATAGCCAGTAAAAATAAGAGAGGCGACAAAAGACACCTGTTTTTATTTGAAATATATCTGTTAGCTTTCCCTCATGAAGAACTCGACATTCTATGCCTTTATATGTTGCCTTTACTAAGTTAAAAATTGTCTGTTGATAGTGTCCCATCAATTTCCAGAGAGATTCCCTATCAGTGCTGTCAAATGCTTTTTCGTAGTCTATAAATCCAATGTAAAGTTGTGAGTTCAGTACAATCCTTTGCTCTATTATAATACGTAATGTGGCTATCTGGTCAGTACAGGATCTGTTTGACCGAAAACCTGTCTGTTCATCTCTTGGCTTTTTAACAATAGCATCTTTTTATCTTTCCAAAATAATTCTACTTAATATTTTTGCAGGAACTGATAGCAACATAATTTCTCTCTAGTTTTCACACTCCTGTAGATCACCTTTTTTTGGGCAATTTCACAAGATATCCTTCTCTCCAGTCTGCTAGTATTTCTTCAGTCTCCCAGACTTTACTGAATAATCTATGTAGCAATTCTGTTGATGTGTTTATGTTGGCCCTGATGGCTTCAGCTGGGATACCATCTGACCTGCCGCCTTTCCTTTCTTGAGAAGATTGATAGCTTTTCTAATTTCCTCTTTGGATGGTATCTCACAGTTGATATCCAGCTTGAAGCCACCACCTTGTTATATAAGTTATAAGCAGACTGAGCACCCCTCTCCCTTTAAGAGTTCCTTGTTCGACGCCCCGAATATCAAAACTGGGATGCTCCCTGTTCCTAGTGCTGGTAGTAACCATAGCATCGTTTTAATTAAGCCTTTTTTTAAAAAAACTACATTCTAAATACAAAAGATGTCTTCGATTCATTTAATTGAAACTGCAAGATCAAGAATGATTGTCGCTCCTCGTACGCTCCTGGTGTGGTTGAATCAGTCAGTAGAAGGAATGTCTGCGAGACATATTACTACCCTCAAATGTAGGCCGGATGTTAACTCTTTCGCCGACGTTATGAGAGACGCGTTTGTTTAATAAACGAAACAATTACAAAATAAAATCACAAATACCCGAATAAATAAAATGTCTTTATTGATAAATGGTGGCAAATAAAAATCACTGAGACAGACCCCCCCCCCACACACACACACACACACACACACACACACACACACACATACACAAACACACACACACACACACAAAACACACACAACACACACTACAAACACACTCGCACACAATATGGGATAAACCACGAGGCAAAGATGTCGATCCTCTCGACTTTAACCTTCAACACACACAGAAAGACAGTAAAGTGCATGGCACAACGGCAACATGAATTTAAAAAACAATATTACAAATCGAATGAAACAAAAGAGACTAGTTAAAAAACCAATTTGCAATAAATGCATAAATTCAAGGTTTTAACTAAACTGTTACAACAGCTCGTAGGATATGGTGCTTTTTTTTTTTTTAAATTAATTTTTTTTTTTTTTTTTTAAATAGAATTTGAACATTCAAGAAAACTTACAAACAGCTTGTTACAGAAATTGAAAAATAAAATATCCAAGCAGTTTGTTTTAGTATCCAGAAGCTATGAGTTGTTAGCCCTTTGGTTCGGTATTATGGATATCGCAACCTTTCGGCCTTAATTACATTGTAAATACTGTAAATCTGGTAGAAAATGTGAACCCGGACCACGGGGAGTTCGTCACCCGGTCACCGCGCAATCCGGTTTAGCAACTACGCTAGAGAGCCGGTTTAAAATGAACAGTAATGAAAGCAGGATTCCTCGAAGACTGAGCAGAAGTTACCACAAGCACTGTACCTATCAGAAATTGAAGGCGCTTTTTGTGTGTGTGTGTGTGTGTGTGTGCAAAGGCATGGACAGAGAAAAATAGAAGGATTCAGTCTTTAGAGTATGTTTTGAGGAGAAGGATTTCATCAAAATACATACAACACAGTGGTGATTATTAGTTTATTTGTCCTCTTCTTAACCTCTCCCTCTCTCTCTCTCTCTCTCTCTCTCTCTCTCTCTCTCTCTCTCTCTCTCTCTCTCTCTCTCTCTCTCTCTCTCTCTCTCTCTCTCTCTCTCTCTCTCTCTCTCTCTCTCTCTCTCTCTCTCCCTCTTTTAACGTTCCCGAAAAAGCCAACCTATTACTATAAACATAAAAAGATTTCTGTTGAAACTACCGTCAACCAGGTGTTCAAGCCGAGGCACGATGCTGCAGTCTCAGAACTCTTCAGTGCCGATACAGAACTGCCGGCCCATCGGGTAAAGGAGAAGGAGATGAGGTCATCATTCCCTGCGAAAATAATGAATATCCACTTGGTAAGAATTGCTTCAAACAATTTAAGGTGCATCTCTAAAAATGGTCGGCTCTGTGGCTAAATCGATGCGAACGCTGCCTAATGCCGGGGTGCCGGGTTCTATCTCAGCTGCGGGCCATGCACTTTGCGTTGGTTTCGACAGTAGTATCAAGAAAGCCGAGCGTCCAGAAAGCAATGGCAAACTACTTGACGTAAATTTTCTAGAAAACCCACACAACAGCTGTTGGACTTGGTTCTGCAACGTCCTGTAAAGGATACTCAACTAACCTTCTCTAAAAATACGTATTATTTAAAATAGTATTGGTTCAAAGCAAATGTTTGATGTAATTGAGAGTTGGGGGTAATTAAGATGCCTACCTCTCACAACAAAGTGTTCTTTTCCTTGGAGAAGCTAACATTTTGTACCTTTCGGAAACAAAATATCAATCTAAGTCAGTGCAAAGGATGACGACTGCTTTGTCAAGCATTTTCTGTACTTCAAACATTAGCAAACAACGGATGATCAACAGCATTTTCATCGCTACGTTATGTTATCAGTGCCAAACGTGGACAATGAACAAATCACATATGCAAAAAATAACTACGTGTGAAATGCGATGTCTGTTAAGAGTCACCAACAATACACGAAGAGACAGAGTCACAAACGTCAGCGTTAGAGACAAAGTTGGAACAAGAGCATGCATGGAACATATTGAAAGACAGAGAATGAAGTGGTTTAGTCATTTAGTAATAATGCAACCGGATCAGATTGCCTATAAAGCCTTTTACAATAGAACATCGGGAAAAAAGGCCAGAGGAAGACCCAGGAAAAAATGGATAGATGGAGTAGCTGAATACGGCCAGAAGATCCAGAAAACTATCACTCAAATCACGCGAGAGGCACAAAACAAATATTTTAAACCACGACATTGGGCTGCAACCCGGTAAAAGTGAAGAAGACAATAGATAGATAGATAGATAGAAACATTAGCAATACAAATGCAGTCAAGGATGTTTTGACACTTTTGATAGTTGCAAGAAAGAATCAGACCCGTGAGATCAGAACCACAGATAATCACAAGCTGCTTACACATACTTGACATGACGTTGCCAACCAACGCCAGTATCTGTTAGCTGTTTATGGTTTTACTATGAAATTTATCGCTCATTAGTTTCCCATTGTCCTGAAACGTCGGCTTTACATACCATTGGCGAAATCAAGTGGTCTGCTGCCAAGTCGCTCGCCGCTGCAATGATACCGGGTATCTTAGAATAACAAACCACGTTCACAACCTGTAGTCTAATTCCAGATACCAGGGCACCTACATCCTGAATAAGGCTGTAACTTAGTAGTTGGTCAGTTCTGCGAAACGCTTTAATTTTTCTGTGATATTTCTTATAACATTATGACAATTTTATTTGTGTTGTCCCTGTGTGGATATGACGCTCCATCTTGGAAAAGAAAGAATAGACCTACTAGATTCCCACCCCCTCTCTCCACCCTCCCCTACCTCCAACAAGCATTGGAGGCGACTAGTTATGGGCGTTTCTTCCAAAGTCGGAGGCCATCGACCAAGAAGAAAGGAACCAACAGTCTGCATACAACAAAGCCATATCTTTGAAACGGATGTGCACGCGAAACTCAAGTTCTGGATCAAGACCAGAGTTAAAGAGCGGACGAGCAACTATAACTTTCCGCCAGAGTCTACATCCGCTGATGGCAAAGAAGCAGAAGAAGATACGTATGTTTATTGGTTACATCCGAACCTATCAAATTGCAACTGTCAGCTAATGTGACATCTGCTGTCTGTTGCTTACAGCTTAGACAATCAGTCAGTCAGGTGCCGACTCCACAGTAAAGGTTGGTTGCAATGGATTTCCAAAACCTTTTTGATTTGTCTTGGTTGTACACTTTCTTAGATAATGAGCTTGGATGTTTTAGATATTTCAGCACAAAGTGCAACGATTAAATGCCACCATAGTCACTATACACAGAACTGGTGTCCTCGCTTCTTTCACACACGATGAGGGCTGCACATAGAGAGAGCGTGTGTGTGGTGTGTGTGTGTGTGTGTGTGTGTTGATGGGTGTACGTACGTGCGTGTGTGGGGTGTGTGTATGATATTGTGTGTTTGTGTGTGTTGATGGGTGTACGTACGTGCCTGTGTGGGGTGTGTGTGTATGATAGTGTGTGTGTGTATGCCTACGTGTGTGTGAAAGGGGGAAAGCTCGAGTACATCTAGACTAAATGGCTCAGTGCGCAGTGAGTTTGATTTGTTGACTAGCAGAATTGGTATACACATGCGTTTTTTACCCCCTGACTTCTTTAGGCTGTGGTACATGGACGTATGACGCCGAATCCGCTGGTACAATTTTCACAAGTGTCTTCTGTGTAGGACAAAATGACGATCCGAATGTTGGTAAGTGTCTATTAGTTTGTCCCCTGTGAGATGCTACCTGAAAATTTGCCACCCTGTATTTGAAAAAAAAAGAAACATTCTAATATGAGCATCACGACGACCGCCTTTATAACCTAGGACTTCACCTGGTACCTATTTAATGATGGGTCGACCTGGGAGCCTAGGTTTTTTTGTTTTTAAAAAAGTTCGACTTCATCAGGGCCCGAACCTTCGACCTTCAGATCCGCAGGCGAGTATCAAGCCGCTATAACTACGGCGGCTTTCTTACATATCATTATCAATTAGCAAGTCCTTTACAGAACTACGCTCTCTTCACGGCACGCCTGAAAGTATCCCTTTCCCTAGCCAGCTCCCCCACCCCATGAGCTTTCAGTGGCAATGCTTCTTCAATATCATGTATCCATCTTCGCGGTGGTCAAACCCTGCCTCGCCTTCCACAAACTGCACCCTCCATCACCGTCTTTTCCAAACCGCCATGACGCTTAATGAGGCCAGAATACTTTACCTTTCGTGACAGGATGCTGTTTATGAGTCAGTTCTCTAGGATAATAAGAGTGTCTATGTTTTTACTTTTCTTGATCCATGGTATTCTAAGAAGTGTTGCACACTCTCAGTTCACTCAATCGTGTTAGTGTCAGAGATTCATCTTTATTCTCAGGACTAGTCCGTACAGCGTTGATGATATCAGCTCACTCAATGCGTTTTCCTGTTTACGGCGTCTTTATTCGCAGAACTAGTCCGTACAGCGTTGATGATATCAGCTCACTCAATGCTTCTTCCTGTTTAAGGCGTCTTTATTCACAGAACTAGTCCGTACAGCGTTGATGATATCAGCTAACTCAATGCGTTTTCCTGTTTACGGCGTCTTCATTCACAGAACTAGTCCGTTCAGCGTTGATGATATCAGCTCACTCACTGCTTCTTCCTGTTTGGTGCGTCTTTATTCACAGAACTAGTCCGTACAGCGTTGATGACATCAGCTCACTCAATGCCTCTTCCCGTTTGGGGCTCTTTAAGTTACTGAATGTCCAATGTTCAGATTGCTAACCCGGAGAGGAAACGGCAAAAGAAAATATGAGCTTAAGAGGTGCATATTTACACATCATGCTTCACATTAAAGAGGGAGGGTGGAAAGAGGGTGAAGAAAAAAATAGAAAAGTGAATTTTTCAGCGTTGCTTAAAAATAGCAGATGAATACATGTAGTGCTGTCTCCTTTTACAGGTGTCTATGGCTATGCTTCCTGCTGCCAGGCCACTCCATCCCTTCACTGTGTCACAATGTATTCAGAATTCAGTGGTCCAAATGTTGGAGACAGAGCCGTGCTGACTTGTCCCTCTGGCTATTCGTTTACACTGACTGGGTGTAACTATCACGCACCGAATGGGAGAGGTGCAGGGGCGTTTATTCAAGGTATTTTATCCTTACAAGTTCTGACAAATGTGGCTATTTAGAAGCTTTTTAGCGAAGTTTCTTTAACATCAGAATAATTAATAATGGTGCCATATTTAATCAGAATTATAGTAAAAATGTATATTGTTGTTTAATAATAATTAATCTAATTAATTCAGTGTACCCTTCTGTTTTCTTCTTAAAAGTAGTCCCCATGTGGGATGCAATTTTTGTTATTTGAAACCCCACCTTCGCTTCTGCCAGGGGCCCTGGATATAGCCAAGACATAGATATGGCCTAGCCATTGATATAGCCTAACGGCTGAAAGGGGTTTCTGGGACCTCTCCACGGGTGATCCTCATCCGCATGGTGGCATTTGTGTCACCGGGTGTTTATCGCTTGTGTGATGTCTTGGTGGGAGTACAACTACCTACCTACCTACCTTCTGTTTTCTTCTATCTCATTTCATACTTAGAGATAAGCAAATATGATGGCCATGTTTGTGAGGCCAGAACAATGTGAAGCAGGCCAATGGAATTGGAAATTCTCTCACACATATATGAATACACATTCACACGTGCGCACACACACTGTTAATTGCTTGTTACAATAATCACGCTAATACTGCTTTATTGTTTTTGAACTATGACATTCAGTTATCTGCTTGAAAGCTAAAGTAAATACTATCTTTCTGTGAGATACAGAGGAGAGGCTATCGAACGGTTGAGAACGCTAGGCTGTCATGCGGGAGACATAGGTTCGAATCATCGGTAGTGTTGGGATCTTTCCTTCTGTCCGGGGTCCCCCCCCTCCCCCCCTCCCCCCCCCACTAAATTCTTAACCTGCGCTCTCTTGGCGACAGCACCAACCATGCGGGCTCAACCTCAGGCTCAAAGAACCCCCTGCCTACACAGCAACAGTGGTAAATATAGCCAGCCGGGGCAGTTTATGTTTGTTCCGGGCAATGCTGACAGATGGCATTGTAACACTGTAGATGTAACACTGTAGAGGGAATTGCTGGGTATCACTTGTGGCCACTGTGGCAATAATAAATTGCCCTTATATGCAAGTCTTGTCTTCAGTAATCTCTATTTCATTTCCCTAAATGTGCAACCATTGCCCGTGGATGTATCTATCATACTAATGGAAACAACGCTGTCGCAGTGGCTAAACACTCGCTTACAGACTCAAAGGATTTGGGTTCGAAACAACATTAAGGCAGATTTGTTATAATTGGCCTAGGGCTGCCAGGATCGACGCAGTCAAACTGGAATATCAGGGAATACGCTAGGAAGTACATGCAGCAGGCATAATGTCAAACACATCCGCAGTGAGTGCTGATTGGTCTATACAGAGGTTAGGCCCAACATCATATTTCCCATCTGCCAGTTGCAATACAGTGTTTGTTACTTTGCTTTGCTTACTACATATGGAAAATTAATGGCATCAGAAGAGTTTGCTCCTTTACTTAGTTTTCGACATATGATAATTCAGTGGCATTAAAGGAGTTCGTTACTTTACCTAATGCGTATTTTTATTTGGTTACTAAACGATGTATTTCACTTGCAGCAATCAATGGAGTAGACTCCTGTGTGGCTATCAATGGATACCAGAGATATGCTGGCGAGAACGGCGTCCAGTCTGTTGCTGCTTGTTGTCGAGTTGCTGTGTAATATTGTCAGAAGAACAGGTAGACTACAGAATGAATACATGGATTTAAGACACGTACCTTTTTGGTGTTGTGTGATTCTTGACAATATAAGTGGAAATATAAATGCATTTTAATAAAACAATAAAATCTCGTTAATACGAAGTTCAAAGGACCGAAAAAAAGGGTTGGTGTTAAACAAACAAAACTATGCTAGCCGTGGACTAATAGTAATGTATCCATGCTGGAACCACAGTTTTGGTAATGTTAGCCTAGTGTTCATATTAGGTGAGTTCGTGTTGGCCTAGTGTTCATCTTGTTTGAGTTTATGTTAACATAGTGTTCCTCTGTGTAAGTTCATGTTAACGCGTTTTAACTGTAGTACATGCTTGTTTATTCTCTCTCCGCCGACACAAAGCAAGCATTGCATTGATAGGTTGGGGAGCCCTGTTTTCTAGCGTAGTTGGCTAAACCGGATTGCGCGGTGACCAGGTGACGAACTCCTTGTGGTCCGGGTTCACTCCCAGATTTTCGGTATTTACAATGGAATCAAGGCCGAAAGGTTGCGATATCCATAACACCGAGTCTAAGGGTTAACAACTCATGGCTTCTGGATACTAAAACAAACAACAAACAAAACAAACATAGGTTAGGGGGGGCGGGGGGAGTATCCCCCTTACAAATTGTGTGCGGGCGCGGGGGATGCTGATGGAAGCCTTTATCTTCAAATGTGTAATTGTACCAGTTATATAAGATTCCGGCGCCTATGATTCTCGTAACCCTAAGGCAACGCTTGTGCAGATTCGCTACCAGTAAACCTGATTTCCTATTTGCTGACGTAGCCATATCATAATAACATAATAAGTTATCAAATCAAGCTAAGCGTAGAACTACACATTATGACAGTGACGAATGACAAAAGACCGTCCCTGGTAGCAAGCTTGCATCAGCATGTAACACAAACAAACAAGGGTACAATAACAAAAATGAATGTGCAAAATCACTTATCTCTGAATTAAGTTTCCTCCTAGAAATATTTTCTTGAAAATAGAAACTCAAATACAAGTGTCTTATTTTTATTTAAGGTCACCAGCTGTAAACCCAGTTCTGGTTCTTCGTTCATCTCTAGACTTTAGTCTGTTACCGAACCTGAGTGCCTCCTGCATATCCGTTTTACAAATCTGGCTCATTTGTATGCTGCTTGCTGGTTCCTTGCCTCTCATGCAGATGTAGTCCGACTTTTAAAAAAAAGCACCAAGTTAGTCGACTCATGTGACATGCTTTTTCGGGAGGCTGAAGTCTAATGTTGTTTTCCCCACAGCGTCGCCTCGGATTTCACGTTTGGTATGGACAATTTTTATATGACAAGAGGAGTGACAGATTATGAAGAGCACCGTAACTTGAAAATGTTAGATAAGCTGTGTTAGACGTTAACGCCCTTTAGGAGAGACAGAGCCCCTTAAACAGATAATGTGCATCCCAAGAGACTTGGTGTTAGGATAGCTGTCATGGGGAAGTAAAGACAGCCGGTGTAATGCTGACCACATTTCCCACCTAGTACCGATGGTCTGTAAAAATATGGGCTCTCTTCCCATATACCCGGTGCGACAAAAGGCGTGGAAAGGGATCTTTACTTTACTTTTTTTATATAGTAGTTTTGCGTGTGGGAAATATGTAGCCTGAACCTGACAGCTAGTCGTAGCTTCGGTTACTGGATGTACTTCATACCACATCTTCTGCTGGTGATGGTGTAAAGCAGGCATGTCAATCTGAGGGTTCCCTGTTTGCCATAATGGTGCTATTTTGACGTCACACTTAATTAAAGACAATTAAATATATATATATATATTGCAGAGGTTTCCATGTGTGTGCTTGCAAAGGATCGCATGGGCCCGCAGGCCGCCTATTTGACATACATGGTGTAAGTGCATTACGGCTGGTACAATACACTCCCTCGCGTATATGAAAAGTGGCCAAGAAATTCAGACTGCCTTCACCACATGTAGGCCCAAAACAATAGGTTGTGCCTATGTGGGACTCAGAAGTGGGACTCAGAAGTGGGACTTAGAAGTGGGACTCAGAAGTGGGACTCAGAAGTGGGACTCAGAGTGGGACTCAGAAGTGGGACGCAACCGACTTTTTAAAGAACACAACATACAATTTTTTTTTTTTTAACTTGAGAGAGACGACGTTCACCCAAGTTTTTAACTTTTAACTACTAATGAAAATGTGTGTATATTTAGTGCATTGCGTCATTTTGAGACCCTTTATAACACTGTTGTACACAGCATTTAAAGTCTGTGATTAGCAAGCAAATCAGAGACGAAATGTTGAGAGCATAAACCTCCTTGTAGTAACATTAGAATGTAAGTCGTGGGCTATTTATCAGCCGTTAAAAATCAAACTATCAGCTTTGGAGCTGAAACTCTATAAAATATTTCACATGCACCATGGACCAAAATGAATATAAATACGGGAATCCTGAGAAATCTAAAAATTTAACAAGATTGGTTAGTAAACAGCATCTTGTCTTACGGATAGGAGATAATAATAGCAGAAGGTATATAACAAAAAAGAGGAGCAACATGGTGGTTTAAGACTTGTCCTAATTTTGGAGGTGGAGGTGGAGGCAGTCACTGATGCTTTTCGCTGGCTTGAGAATCAGCTGTAGGCGCATGCCGTGAATGTAACTGACTCACAGAGCATGTTGAGAAAGGTGGAGACAGCCATGCTCCGTGAAGTGTGGCAAGCATCACTTCAGAGATTAAGGGTAGTTAGCATCATTTGAATGTTTTTTTCTCCAGGTCATACCGGCTAGACGCTCGCCTGCGGATCGGAAGGTCGTGAGTTCGCTCCCTGGCGGAGCTGGACTTTCTCAAAAAATGACCTTGGCTGCCAGGCCGACCCAGCCTTGAGTGGGTACCGGGTGCAGTCCCAGAAAGTGAGGGCGGCCGGCGTGATGCTGACCACATACCCATCTTTTGCCGATTGGTCTATAAAGAATAGGTCTAGCCTTATATGCCCTTTACGCCTAAAGGCGTGGAAAAGGGTCCTTTCCTTTTTTTTATATATATACCGGTGTGTTGGGAAATAAGCAGCCAGACAGAATGGCCGGTTCTGCACCACTTGGTGATGAACTGATGTATGACAAACTAGACGTTGTGAGGACCCTTTGGAAATTAGTGAATAGTGTGGATGCACAGAGAGATTATTTCGGTCTGAGGAGAATAGCGCTACAAGAAGCTTACACGGGATCTGGCCGACGCTTAACACTCAAGGGAAAGGCGACACGGATATGCAACCAGGCAGTTAACTGGTACCATCGGAATCGGAACTCTTCGCTTGCTACTGAAGATAAGGACGGAGCGCTCAGAGGGGTGTCCCGGGTGCTATGATGTCGATTCTAAATTCAACATTCAATTTCGGGAAAACACAACTGTAGTATTTTTATTTGCCGCTGCTGCAGACGTAAAAAAGGTATTCGCAATGCCTGCCTCTCTAGGGTTGAAACAAACATGACTAGTAGCAACCACAATAAGTAGTGATGACTATATACGTTGGCTGTTGAGGGAATATGCATGGAGTTTTATAATTCTGATTCATAATTCCAACATACCGTTTCGATTCAACTACAGGCGATTTGGCAGCAGACAGCTTGATGTTGATTTTGACACTGGTATGAGTGTCGCCGGTTTAGCAAACTGCTGTAAAACTACTCAACGTCAAAAGGCTTAGTAAAACCACAAACTGCCAAATACTGTGGTTAGTTTACGATGAACTGTAAAGGATCTGCAAATTACTAAACCAATGACATAAAAATTTGACAACATAAAATAGGACCAAGGTGTTTGATAAACACAAGGTGTTTGAAAAACATAAGGTTTTCAGATGAACTCAAGGTGTTTAATAAACATAACGTGTTTGATGAACACAAGGTGTTTGATAAACACAACGTGTTTGTTAAACACGAGGTGTTTGATAAACATAACGTGTTTGATAAACACAAGGTGTTTGATAAACATAACGTGTTTGATGAACATAACGTATTTGATGAACACAAGGTGTTTGATAAACATAACGTATTTGATGACCACAAGGTGTTTGATAAACATAACGTGTTTGATGAACACAAGGTGTTCATAGCCTTAGTCATTTCTACAAAAATTGTCATTAAGCTTCAAAACTGAAAACAAAATTATTTAGTCCGCAACGAGTAACACTTTTCACTCAATAATCCACTCACATGCTTTGTTGTACAGGACGCTGCACAACCAACCCAAGCAATTTTTACATATTTGAAATTTAAAAAAAAATCAAATTTTATTATTGCTAGGCAATTTTTACGTCATGTCCTTTGCAGTTGTCTCTTAACGGGTGGCCCTTGATTTCGTTGTCAAAATCAACGCAAGGCGGTCTGCTTTCAAACTTGTACTTCACCTAGAAACTTACACAAACAAGACAAAAATTAATGGAGTTTACATATAACCCAAAAAAAAGGGCGGAAGTAAGCATTGTGACTCCAGCCTTGATCAACATGTTAAAACAACAACGTTACGAGGTTATAGGCATATATACCAGTTACATATGAAAGTTTCCGGTGTGGATTCTGGGGACCCATTGTGGTGGGGGGGGGGGAGAATAGATCCACTGTCTCTCCAACAAACATGATGTAAGAGTCGACTAACTGGGAGCTTCTTTCAAACTCGGAGCGCATCTGCCCGAGAGGCAAGAAACCAACAGTCTGCATACAGATAAGCTAGATCTGTAAAATGTATGGCCACGCAAACTTAGGTCTTGGAATAAAGCCAAAGTCCATAAATGAACGAACAACCAGGTCTTTCCGCTGGGGTTTACAGCCGGTGAACGCAAACAAACGTATTAAAGTGATTAATAAGTGTCTGTGATAGTCCCGAGCCACATGTCACCTTCTTTCTGCATATCCTTATGCTCCTGTGGCAGATGTGAAAAATCTAGGTTATTCAGATTACTTCTGTTATTTCATCAATGGATTAGGGAATCATACACGTAAATTCAATAGTTTAATTTGTAATCAGTTGTAATTAGGGCTGTACCGAATAGTGATTTTCACTTTTCGGCCGAATTCGAATAGCTAGACCAACTATTCGCCGAATACGAATACGAATGGTGAATTATCATCATCAGGTGCTTTGCCGACTGGTATGAGCGATTATGCCTCGCCACAATCTGCGATCTCCTGCAGCATGTATTAGTTCGTGTGCTGACACACCTCCATGCCATGCAACAAGACTGTCAAGAATCTTCTTTTCCTCTATCCCTCCTCCACATATCTTTCTAGTGGTCACCACATGTTCCATTTTCCCTCTTCTTATAACATGGCCGAAAAACTTATGACTGTCTCCTTCTGATGTCTGTGAGGAGTTGTCTTCGGGCTCCTGCCTCTTTCAAAGCTTCTTGTTTGCCTTTTTCTTTTTTTTTTCAGCTGTCCAGGGTATTTTAAGCATTGTTCTGTAATACCACATCTCTGAGCACCGCTCGCCTCATTTCGATGTTCGTTTACTAGTCTTCTTGTAGTGAGCACTGCCCGACCCAGTTTATTGCTGGTTTACCAACATTTTTGTAGTAAGCACCGCTAGCATCGGTTCAATGTTCGTTCACTGGTCTTTTTGTAGTGAGCACTGCACGACCCAGTTCATTGCTGGTTTACCAGCCTTTTTGTAGAAAGCACTGCTAGCCTCGGTTCAATGTTCGTTCACTAGTCTTCTTGTATTGAGCACTGCCCGACCCAGTTCATTGCTGGTTTACCAGCCTTCTTGTAGTAAACACCGCTCGCCTCGGTTCAATGTTCGTTCACTAGTCTTCTTGTAGTGAGCACTGCCCGACCAAGATCATTGCTGGTTTACCAGCCTTCTTGTAGTAAACACCGCTCGCCCCAGTTCGATGTTCGCTCACTAGTCTTCTTGTAGTGAGCACTGCCGGACCCAGTTCATTGCTGGTTTACCAGCCTTCTTGTAGTAAGCACCGCTTGCCCCAGTTCGATGTTCGTTTACTAATCATCTTGTAGTGAGCACCGTTCGCCCCAGTTCGATGTTCGTTCACCAGTCTTCTTGTAGTGAGCACTGCTTGCTCCAGTGTATTGCTGGTTCACTAGTCTTCTTGTAGTAAACACTGCCGGCCCCAGTTCAATGTAGGTTCACCAGTCTTCTTGTAGTGAGCACTGCTCGTCCCAGTTCACTGCTGGTACACCAGTCTTCTTGAAGTGAGCACTGAACGCCCAATTTCGATGTTGGTTTACCAGTCTTCTTGTAGTGAGCACTGAACGCCCCAGTTCGATGTTCGTTCACCAGTCTTCTTGTAGTGAGCACTGCTCAACCCAGTTCATTGCTGGTTTACCAGCCTTTTTGTAGTAAGCACTGCTCGCCTCTGTTCTATGTTCGTTCACTGTGCAGAATATTTTAAGCATTGTTCTGTAATACCACATCTCTGAGGTTTCAAGAAATTGTTTGGCCTGCCTACCGATTATCCAGGACTTACAGCCATATGTTAACACTGGATGTATGTAGCAAGCAAGAATTCTTTTTCTAACCTTCAATGACAAAGATATATTGCATAAGATGTTCTTCATTTTATAAAATGCAGATTTTGCCTGTCATATTCTGTTTCTTATTTCAGTAATGCATCTTCCATCTGATGTTATCCATGTGCTCAGATACTAAATTTCCGTACACGTCCCCAAAAAAAGAACATTGACTTTTATTACACGTTTAGGAGTAATTATTTTCTTTGATACCACCATTACTTCTGTCTTCCCACTATTCAAACTGAAGCCCATTCTTCCACTTTCGTGTATAAAATAGATCTAAAAAGAAAACACCCATAATGTCAAATGTACGCTGACATTTTGCTTCACAAAATCAAGTAAAGATTAGTAAACATTTAAATACATTTCATGTTTTGCATTCTTCAGTCAGTCAGTCTGTGGTAACTAATACATAGGAGTGAAAGTATTCTTAGTTTTATAACAGGTAACTAAACTTGTAAATTGTCACTGACAGCTTAATTAATCCATGCAAGCGGCATTAGCTTTCCATACACACAAAATCGTTCCATGTTGTCAGCATTAGGACAGCTTCATGTCTCACTGAGAGTATTTCCGGATTTACTAAACAGACGTTCACTTGGTACGCTCGTAGGTGGTGCACAGAGATAACGCTGGACAGTATGAACCAAGGTGGGAAATCTTGAAATGTTTAATTTCTACCAGTCCAGGAACGGGTGTAAGGTAACCACTATTCGTATACGGCCCGACCGCAACTATTCGGCCGAATACCGAATAGTTATTAGGTCCACTATTCGGCCCAGAAGCGATTACGAAGCGAATATTCGGTACAGCCCTAGTTGTAATAGAGATTTGTAAAAGAGCTAACACGGTATATGTTTGGGGAAACCAGTCTCAACGGTCTTATTGAAGTAGACATTTTTGTCAATGCCTTAAAATCTTCTTCATAAGAGCACACCGCTCGTCTCATTTTTTTTTTTTTTTTTTAATGTACGCATTCATCGAATAGGCTGACGTAATCCATCCCTTCCCCTAATTTCAACGCAATGAGGTTTGGTATAAAATATTCTACCCCCTCCCCCATACTATATGACTTTCTGGAAAGCTCCCTATGAATTGCCTACCAAATCTCACAGCCGCCGTGATGGATTGAAAAAAAAAAAAGAACAGAACCCAGTCAACTTCCATTGTGACGCGAAATTTTCACTAATTTTTTTTTTAACTTTTGTCTTCGTTGTCGCGAAAGCATGTGGAAATAATACATTTCTTTCCCGTGTATTCGATTCGTTCACATCCACTCATTGGTTGGTGCTTCACCTGACCCAGCATTTGAACAGCAGTCCCCCAAACGAGGGCTTATTGTTCAAAGTTCAGCCATCCACACCTTACATGTCAATATAACCATTACAACAAAATATTACTATCAAATTTTCAAACAAAATCCTGAAAATCTGTGAGGACCCCTTTCCTCTCCTTCCCACCGCCGATCTGTCAGCACTCCTAACAGCCACAATGTGTGTGCAAGTGCACGCATGCGTATGTGTATGCAAGTGCGATCATGTGTGTGTTTGCGCAAATGCGCGCGTGCTTTTGTCTCTTCAGGTGCACGCCTGCGCGTGTTAGCGTGTCTAATTTACTAGCGTATCTTAAAAGGTTAAACATGAGAATGTAATTCTTATTTTGTCCCCTCTGTATGAATGTTATCAGCGTGAGACAGCACATATGTTTGTCTGTAGCAATGAACAAAGTCTGCGTCAACAAAAAAGTGAATCCGTGTAGTTTTTGTATCTCAAAAAGCAATAGGAAAAAATCCTGCATTAGCCCCGAGTGTGGGAGAGGGAGAAAGAACCCACAAATGTACGGCACAAAAGAAGTGCGGGCTAGAACATTGGAAGCAAAAACAGAAACGTATTAAACCTTTTTTTTATTATTATTATTATTATTAACAAATGGAAATAATAAGCAAGAGCATACATACAGTAAAGACTATCAATTTGACAAGATGCAGTCGTAACAAAAGCAGGGGCGAGTACACTCACAAACATTATCTGTCTGCATACCTGTCTGTCTGTCTGCCTGTCTTGCTGTTTTTCTTTGTCTCTGTCGATCTGTATGTCTGTCGATCTATCTAATATATATAAATCTATCTATTATTCTCTCTATCAATCTATGTCTCTATCAATCTATGTCTCTATCAATCTATCTATCTATCTATCTATCTATCTATCTATCTATCTATCTATCTATCTATCTATCTATCTATCTATCTATCTATCTATCTATCTATCTATCTATCTATCTATCTATCTATCTATCTATCTACCTACCTACCTACCTACCTACCTACCTACCTACCTACCTATCTATCTACCTACCTATCTACCTATCTATCTATCTATCTATCTATCTATCTATCTATCTATCTATCTATCTATCTATCTATCTATCTATCTATCTATCTATCTATCTATCTATCTATCTATCTATCTATCTATCTATCTATCTATCTATCTATCTATCTATCTATCTATCTATCTATCTATCTGCCTGTCTGCCTGTCTGCCTGCCTGCCTGTCTGTCTGTCTGTCTGTCTGTCTGTCTGTCTGTCTGTCTGTCTGTCTGTCTGTCTGTCTGTCTGTCTGTCTGTCTGTCTGTCTGTCTGTCTGTCTGTCTGTCTGTCTGTCTGTCTGTCTGTCTGTCTGTCTGTCTGTCTGTCTGTCTGTCGCGCAAGCCTCTTTCCTGTGACAGAACACAAGTCTGGGTTATGGACCATTTCACATATACTAAACACCCGTTATCTCTTTGTCGTTTATTAGTCCCAAATATGCCCTCGACCATTAATGGTCGACTCGTTCTCTGCTGCTGTCGCATGCAGCTTACAAAATGAGTATTTTATTTTCCTCCTAATATTGGACCGTCTCATGAACTCCGGGGTTCCCTTTGTTCGGTGTGAATAAAAAATAAAGTACCACAAAATGTCCTCTCTATTGTCGCTCTCAGTGCTAACTATTCTTAACTCAAACATCAGAAAGAGGGCATCAATAATGGCATTTAATTATTTCAATAACAAGCATCCCTCTCTCTCTCTCTCTCTCTCTCTCTCTCTCTCTCTCTCTCTCTCTCTCTCTCTCTCTCTCTCTCTCTTTCTCTCTCTCTCTCTCTCTCTCTCTCTCTCTCATACACACACAAACAAACACCATCACAAACATACAATTTCCATCTTTAGTTGTCTATAATGCAATTCACACTGGTCTACTTCCGAGTAAGAATTTTTTATACGAAAAACGTGTTAAATGATTTACAAAGAAATAGGCCAACTTTTACAATCGTGCGTAGATTGTAACCTGTTCTAGATACGGAAAAAAACAGTAATTAATATATTTTGTTTTAAAATAATTAACAAAGCAGCGAGTACTGATTTTAAATCATTCAGATACATCTTTTTATTTTATGATTTGCATTGTTTTTACATAAACTTCAGCTTCTTAATGCCTGGGATCTGTTTGCAGAAGTTTATTCTTTGGAATGTATTTGTCCTGTTCTTGTGTTCTGTTTGCTGTGGGCAGAACTTGTTGCTCAATCCCAGCTTTGAGAATGGCGTCACTTACTGGACACACGATGGTTTTATTATGCAGCTGGAGTTCACACAGACACACGGAGGAATAGTTTCTGCCAAATGCACAAGCAGGTCAGTTTATTATCTGACGTGATCATGTCTAGTTTGCTGCCCGCATATCTGCTTATTCTTGGTGTTTACTGGCTGTAAACTCTGTCGGAAAGTTTTGGAGTTTGTCCACTTTAAGACTCTATCTTGTTTGAGATTTGAATTTTGCCTACGCATATATTTTACTGATCCCATACGGTTTAAAATTGGTTGGCATTGCGGTGAATGGAAATGGTGCTGTTGTGAAAAGTAATATTTCATTTTGCTATATTTTAAGTAAGAATCCGGATATTTGCTTTGGGTTGCTGCAACGCGACAAATAACAACCCTGAAAATGCACTAGGGTGAAAATTGCATTTGACTTATGTCTGTTTTAGTATCAACAAAATAATTTACATATATTCTAGGCACGTTTGTCTTTAAGCATCAACAAAAGTTGAAATTTTCCATCCTTGACCTATTTATGAGGAGCAAACTGGATTGAAAGTATATATTATAAATTTAAAATAATTTATGGTTCTGTAGTCTTTCGCAGCCAACATCTACAACAGCTTTTCTTATTAAATAATTGAACCATCTTACTCTCTTAGGTGTTTCGAGCGCGCTTCAAAATGCCAGGTTGCCGGGTTCGATCCCTGCTGCGGACGGTTTGTCTTGCGCTGGTTTCGACAGTGGTAAAGAGAGCTAACCGTTCAAGAAACAATGGCAAACTACTAAACGTAAAATTTTGCTACAAAAACAACAATTGCCAAAAAAATGCAAGGGTTGGTTCTGTAAAGAATACGCAGCTAACTTATCTCACCATAGACAATATCCATATGTTTTTTTTTTTCTTTCTAATCCTACGTTTCAATGCCAAGGTCAATACTGTGCGATAGATTTTCTCAGTACAATAAAAGCTCCGAAATGTCGATCTCAATACCTTCGGTCCATCAGAAATTTAAACTGTATTTTCATGTCGCTGTTTATACCGCTCCCACTCCCCACCCCCTTTAGGTGCCGCCTAGTATAGCCGCATCTCTTTATCGGAGCACGGCACTCCTTGTTTGGTGCATACATTGTTTTATTTATTTATTTATTATTTTATACTGTAGTCGTGTTACTCATAAAACATATGTCATTACCTTTTTTTTATGCTACTGGAATCACTTTCCTTTTTTTAAATATCGTAGTATATTTGCATATCCTAAAATGTCACTATATATGTCTATACTCTTTGTTTTCCTATTTAACATATAATACACGAGTACCACAAAGTGACCAAAGTTTATGAACCATAAACTATAATCGTAACATAGAAATGTACACGCACGGTAATGGCCAATGCAGCGTCGTAGGTCGCGATAAGATAACATAAATAAACATAACATAAAATAACATAGTATTTTTTCCTATGTATGTAAATGGGTTTGCGGAAACTTTTTTTTTTTTAAAGGATGGGTTCTTCATGGACATTACAACTACCTCTGACTGGTATTTTAAAAAAAGGGGACCCTTTTCCCCACCTTGGCATTTTGTGCATGTAGAGCTAAATCTGTATTTTTTTAATCAATTGACATTCAGCGGGTGATGTGATCAGCATCACGCCGGCCGCCTTTGCTTGCCAGGGTTTTACCAGGAACCGTTAAAGCTCGGTCTACGAGTAGGCCAAGGTTTTTTAAGAAACAAAAAAAAATCTAGGTCCTTACCTCTAACTAGTACGGAAATCAATTATTATTGCTACCCCCCCCCCCCCCCCCCCCCCCCCCCCCCCAACGCCTTTTCCCATTTCTCCCATCCTTTTTTGCCAACTGTGGACCACGGTCTGTGGATAATAGGATCTCCACAACAGGAGCATGCATAGCAGGAGCCTACCGATCCTCAGTAGGTTTTAATGGTAAAAGGTAGGTAGGCAGTTGTACCCCATCAGAACATCACACAAGCGATAAACACCCGGTGACACGAAGTGTCATCATGCGGATGAGGATCACCTGTGGAGAGGTCCCAGAAACTCCTTGCAGCCCTTAGGCCATATTTATGGCCTAGCTTTATTCAGAGCACCGGCAAAAGCCAGGGTGGGCTTCAAAGTAACAAACAATTGCATCCCACGGGGAGAGGGGGGGGGGACGACGATTAATATGATACAATAATTGTACTACAGTTTAAACAAAAAACTTTCTGTACATATTGCTCGCAGTGGGTAGCACTAATGCTTGCTCGATCTCCATTAATATGGTGGAATCATGTAAAGCTGATGATACAAAGCAGATGATAAACCCGTAAAGCTGCAAGAATTTTTAGAAAATTGGGGAAGCTTTTCCCAAGAGGTATGGGAAGCTACAGGCCAGGAAAAGACACTTGGGTAAATGCAGCCACTTTTGCTTTTGGGGTCTATGAAGGGCTTCAGAACAGACAGGAAACTATGGCGACAGCACTGGATCTCAAGGATGCTTATAACAGAGTAAGATATGACATTCTGAAGACCGCACTGGAGGAGAAGGAGGTCAGTCCTTGGCTGGTGACTTGGGTAGCCGTTGCCCTGTATTCACGTCGGGTTGCTATCCGACTTGGCTTATGGACCTCAGAACCATGCAGTTTAGCCCCAGGACAGTCACAGGGATCCGCCAACTCGCCTGTGCTCTTTAACGTGTATGGAGCAAGATTGCAAGCCTAGAATCACCAGGAGTTGGAAGGATACTGATTTTTGCAGAAGATAAACTTGCATATGGACGGGGGGAAGAGAAGGAACAAACAGCACGGGAGTTACAAACGACAGTAGACAGAGTGACTGAGTGGTGTACAGAAATGAGGGTGTCGTCCACCTGGAAAAGGCGTCTGTTCGTGTTCTCTAGACAACAGGATCGTTAGAGCTGATGTCAAAAGTCTCACGATAGATGGTAGAAACATCAACAGAGAGAGCAAACTGAAGTATCTGGGAATTACATTTGACAGGAGCCTGTCCTTTAAGGAGCATGAAGAAAGTATTGT
Source organism: Candidula unifasciata (assembly GCA_905116865.2). Classification (NCBI taxonomy): domain Eukaryota; kingdom Metazoa; phylum Mollusca; class Gastropoda; order Stylommatophora; family Geomitridae; genus Candidula; species Candidula unifasciata. Next base: position 71,505 of record CAJHNH020000739.1, read on the forward strand.
GACAAGATGCCAAAAAAGACTCAGTGCACTTAGGACTATGGTTGCAATTGACTATATCAGCAACTGATCCTGTCAATGATTGGTTATGGCCTGGGACTGCTTAATGTCTCAAAGAGTCGGACGGACAAACTAGAGCGCACACAGAACGCATTTTTGCGGGTCATTATGGATTGCACTAAAGACACCCCAGTGGTGTGTAAACGAAACATCCTTGGCTTGTCGACTGTTGCGGGTAGGCACAATGTCCTGCAAGCGAGTTGATATCCCAAGGTAGCTGCAGACACGAAGCTCTGGGGCTGATAAGAAGGAAGTCATGGATAGCTCAGGCAGAAGACACAGTCAGACAGGTCTGCATCCTGAAGAACATTGGGCGAGGAGAGGAGTGGGTCAAGGTGCCAGCTGAGCAGTCAGACTTGTGAAAGGTCATAATCAGATTGAGCCGAAAATGCAAAGATTAGCCAGCAGGTGCAACTGAGTTGGAAATTTAGCAATTAATTCAAGATAATGCTCGTTTAGAGAATGTGATTATTTATACAGACGGTTCAGTTTCAAGAGGCAAAAGAAATTCTTGGGATTTCTTAACAACTGTTAATGATCGACGTTTGGTGCAAGAGAGCCTAGCATTTGATACCACAACATCCAGTTTAAGAATGGAGGTGGAGGCGGTCACTGCAGCTTTCCGCTGGTTAGAGAACACGACAGACACACAAATGGTGATCGTAACTAACTCAGAAGAGGATTCTGGCCGATGCTCGAGCTTAGAGGAAAGGCGAGATGAAAGTTTAATCAAAATGCTACTTGCACCATTAGTATTGGAACTCTGCTCTTGCTGCTGAAGATGAGGACGGAGCGCTTACGGGAGTTCCACGGGTGCTGTGATGTCGGTTCTTGAATCAACTCAACTGAACTCTGGTCTTATCCTAAGTGAGGCGGAATTTTGAAATTGACATGAGCTCCAAGATGTATTCAACCTTTTGAAAAATATGATGATTAGTATGGGCGACATTGTGATGTATTACCACAGAGGGTATATTTGTTCATTAAAATAAAGAAGACTCTTAACCATATATTCAACATGTTTTAAAGACATTAAAAACATATTATTTACTTACATACTCATTACAGTTACACCCACTAGTATAATAAACAATTAAATTTTCATAAGTAAAATTATGTTAAACCTGCATTCTTTAATTTGATAAATACAGCCAAAACATGCACCAGTTAGGAATAAGAGCGTCGTATCAGTTCTGCTTATCAAACGTGTCCCATCATCACACACAAATTCCAACACTGGTTTTTGCTTGTTAGCTTTCGTTTTTATATTTAACCAGTAACGAAACCCATGGTGGTCTGGACAGAACGGTGGTGGAGGGTGCAGTTTTCGGGAAACGAGGCAGAGGCCGACCTCTGGAAATGTGGATACAGGACATGGAAGATGCGTTGGCTTTAAAAGCACAGGACTGGAGAGCTGGTTAGAGAAAGCCAGAATTGCAGGCGTGCCGTGAAGAGAGCGACATTTTGTAGACAAGCTGTTGATTAACTGAACGAAATCCATGTATCTATGTTGCTTGTATTTGTGTGTGTGTGTGTGTGTGTGTATGTGTGTGTGTGTGTGTGTGTGTGTGTGTGTGTGTGTCTTCGATCTCTGTTTCTCTTTTAACATTGACAGCATGCTACAAATACAGTAAATCCTCATTAACACGAACTATATTCATAGTAAGGAAAACCTCCTTGAGTTGAATTCCCTCAACTCTCAAATCCCAGACAAAGGCTACTACCATATTTGCAATCTTCAAGTCCTTGTGTGTATTAGAGTACAAATATTTGAGTCTTTATATGTTGAAAATACGATTAAAGGCGATAACTAGTAAAAGTATCAAATGAGACATGATAGGTTAATGTAACAGAAAAAGTATTGCAGCCAGTTAAGAAACAAATACCACATAATACATTGCACAATTTATTGCCAGCACAGTTCGCTTTATCTCGTCCGGTGCATAATATAGTAACAATTTATTAAAATGAAGAAAAAAACTTAATTCTTTGATCTGAAATACAAAATCGACCAAATTCAAAAACTCTGTTTTACCAGGGTAACCTCAAGAATGAATCAGGGGAACATCTCATCCTTTCACAGTGACATCTGGAGTAAGACAGGAGTGTGTCTTATCACCACTGTTGTTTATCACATACATCGACAGTATATGCAAGAATGCCAAGCCCATGAATGAAGATCTTAGTAAGATCAACGAATTACTCTTGATAGCAGATACAGCCATGAAATTGCAACAACATCTAACATCCATGAATGAAGAATGTAAAACAAATAATATGAGAATCAACACTGAAAAGACAGAAGTAATGTCAATAGGAAAAAAGAAGACAGATCTAAACATAGCAATAGAATACAAAGGCATTAAACAGGCATCTGAGTTTAAAGCAAACCAAGTATTGGGACAGCTAGCCCCCTCTTACAGCATAAGACAATCCCAATCAGCACAAAGAGACATCTTATTCAAAGCATATTTATTCCAACTCTGTGCTACCAGTGCCAGACATGGTCACTCACAACAAACCATAAAAGAAAATTAGTAACCACGGAAATGAGATGTCTGAGAAGGGCTGTAGGAGTGACCATAAGAGATAAGATCAGGAATGAGATCATAAGAGAGCAAGTCGGCACAGAACCAATTCTGGATTACATACAAAGACAGCAAGTGAAATGGTTTGCCCAATTAGAGAGAATGCCTTGTGACACCATACCATACAAAGCGTACATGGAAAGAGAAGAAGGACGTAGAGTACGGGGTAGACCAAGAACAATATGGAAGGATAACATCAGAGAAACTCTACAACAGCAGGATGTGCCTATGGTCGAGGCAGCCAGAAGAGCTAGAAACAGAACCTTAAAACTCCCTCGACACCCACAGCGGTAAAAGAGGAAGTGAAGAAGAAGAAGAAGAACCTCAAGGTCCAGTTGTCTGCATAATTATGGACTAAGCAGGTTTATTGCGATCGCTTCCGCAAATCTAAAAAGTCTGCGGCTGAAGTGTAAATAATTGGTGAAATTATGTTATGCACCTTACGAGATACAGCGAAATGTGCCTGCGATAAATTCAGTTCAGAAGAACACTCAGAGAGTAACATTTTAGTCCCAGCAGGTGTGTATTAATGTTATTAGTGCCGGGTTAGCCCCAATTCCTTTTTAGCACAAACTCGATTTTCGGTTCTTTAGAATTCATGTTAACGAGGTTTTACTGAACATATATTAGTCGCCGGTTAGTGTGAAAAATTTTAACAAACTCTCGATTTTTCAATGCATTAGAACTCTTGTTATTTAGGTTTTACTGTAGATCTATTTCTCCTACCTAGATTTGTTTAGATATTTTTTTTTGCTTGAACTCTTGACTTTTCCGGTGCGTTTGAACTCTTGTTTGTGATGTTTTACTGTATCTATATATATGCAGGACTCAGAGCTCCCAGGGACCTGCACAACTAGTCAGTCTCAAACCTGGAGGCAGATATTCTTTCAGCGCCTATATCAAGCTCTTTAATAGCTTCCAGGCATTTGGGCCACAACAAGTCACGGCCAAAATCGCCATCGTTTATGACAATGGTAAGATTATTTTTTATTAATTATTTTTTAGTTAATTAAATATTTTTATTTTTATTTTTCTTCTTCTTCTTCTTCTTCTTCTTCTTCTTCTTCTTCTTCTTCTTCTTCTTCTTCTTCTTCTTCTTCTTCTTCTTCTTCTTCTTCTTCTTCTTCTTCTTCTTCTTCTTCTTCTTCTTCTTCTTCTTCTTCTTCTTCTTCTTCTTCTTCTTCTTCTTCTTCTTCTTCTTCTTCTTCTTCTTCTTCTTCTTCTCCTTCTTCTTTGTTCACCGGCTGTAAACTCCGGCGGAAAATTCTGGTTGTTCGTTAATTTGGATTTTGGCTTTGTGTCAGGGCCTGAGTCTTGCGTGTACATCCGTTTTACTGGCTTATTTGTGTGCAGCTGGTTGCATCCTGCCACTCAGGCAGATCCACTCCGACTTAGAGGAGAGCTCCCAGTTAGTCAACTTTGACGACATGCTTGTTGGTAAGGCAGTGGGTCTATTCTTGTTGTCCCCACAATAGGTCCCCGGAACCCAGACGGGGAGGATATTTTTGTTCACTTGTATTTTTGTAAAGTTTAAGGTAAAGTTGTCAACAAATGTAAGCCATCTCCACAGTAAAGACTGGTTACTCTGTACCCGAGCCGCCGTGGTGTAGCGGCTAGATACTGGCCTGCGGATTAGAAGGTCGTGGGTGTAAATCCTCACCCAGGTTGACCCAGCCTTAAATGAGTAACAGGTGAAGTCCTGGGAAGTAAAAGTGGTCGATGTGATGTCGTACACATCCCCCATCGATGACCTATTGGTCTGTAAACTATATAAATTTAGCCTCATACATACCAAGTTCGCAGCATCATAGGTATCCACGATCTTCGTCACATATCACTCCTGTCACGTACCTGATTTAAGGATTTCTCCTTAAGAACCAACAGCACTCAGAAATAATTATGTTGAGTCGTTTGGCTTGTATTGGTCTAAGGGATGCCCCGTGGCCAATATACACTCAACTTATTTCCGGAGTAGGGCAACTCAAGTTTTGGCACTACAAAATATATATGTATACGAATATGATATTCCTAGGCACACTTGGCTGGACACCCCCACTACTATAAAAAGAAAGCCCCCAGGTTATGATAGTTTACTACCAAAACCATGTTAACACATATAATACTTATTATACATACACACATCAAAGATAAACACTTAGTAAGGTGAAATAGAGACACCTAAGTCAGCCATGAAAATGAATGCATGTAATCAATTCAACTTCTTTACATCAATAAAAGAATAATGTTTAGAATGTTTGTAGGATCAGAACTCAGAGCAACGACTCAGATATTGAAACAGCCAGAAGGTCTTGACTAGCAACACAGTGTCATCCCTGGAATACTGTGTAGCTGTGGGGAATAGAGCATGATAATAACACAAAAAACTGGCACTTATCAGAGTTCTATTGTTGATGCTCCCCTCAATCCATGGTGATTCGACTGTAGTTGACTCTGGTAGTTCTGCCTCAGGTCAATCTGTTCATAGAGGAGTACCTCACCATCGAGGACACAGGAATTGTATAGGGACACAGCAAGTCTCTCCCACAGGTTAGGTCACAACTCTGTCTCTGAGCTCCACCAAGCTCCTGAAGACTGGTACACTCGAGTATGGGTATACTCTCTGCAAATGTTCACCTGCTCCGGAGCTCACTCACACGCTCTGGCCCTGTTAAGGTGTTGGTGTATATGGCACACCATGATGATGCTAGGTACATTTACTGGTGTTAGCTGGTGGATAGTTGGTTGGTGGATGTTGGTAGGACTGTGATTGATCTGCCCACTCTTTACAGAGGTTTCATCCCCAGCATAGGAAATGTCCTAGACACTACAGGCCGCCTTCTCAAAGTATGAATTTGTTAAGCGTCGATGAATATCTCTGGTCTCTAAGAATGCCGGCAGAAGAATGCCCGCACTAACTCAAGTTTGGCGTTAGTAAGAAGAAGTTCCTTGTATACATGAGCAAGGAGTAAACCGGTTTCCAGGAATGTTCAAATAAAACCTTAGAAATAATCAACTTACAGTTGCAAATTTGAAAATGGCGATAAGTCAAAGCAACTAGAAGGTTTAGACATTATTATTTTACCCGATAAAGGTATAGATCAATATAAGGGACTATATACCTTTCCGGACGGGTCCAAGTTTGAAATTTTTGTCGAGCGGGGGGGGGGGGGGGGGGAACCAGGTCCCGACTCGACGATTTTGTGTAGTGGCGAGTCACTCCTTGAGAGTACCCCCCCCCCCCCCCCCCCCAAAAAGGAAGAGCGTATTAAGCTAATGAATAATGATCAGCCATCTACACATCTATGGACTCACCACTCTCAGCCTGCTCATCACCTTCAGTCTGTGAATTATCATGCAAGGAGTGACAGCTCAAAACATCTGTTCTGAATCAAAGGGTTGACCAAACCAACCTCTCAGAGACAGATGAAATATATACAATAATGACAATCCATGTGAAAATAGAGAAACCTATGACCACTATACACCACTAAATAAAATAAAAAAAGAATTTCATCAAGAATCAGTAGGTGTCCCTGTGGACCTAAGATTATGATGATTCCATCCATGTATCACTGATCCCTGCCAGGTACATGCACCCTTTCAAAAGGTGTGGAGGTGACAGGGGTTTCCCCAAGTCCGACTGGTGCATTCCTGCCTTTAGGATCTACCTTCTGACACTCCGGACAGGATTTGACATAACGCATGATATCTGCTGACATACCTCGCCAGAAGTAATGACAGGCAATGCGTTGTGTCGTTGCATGAATTTCCATATGGGCACTATAGGCTATAGTGTCTCCCATCTGGAGAATCTGCTGTCTATATGTTTTAGGTACCACAAGCTGACTGTGTTCTGTATACTTGTCACTTGCCCATTTGTAAAGTAACTTACCTTTCATGAAGAAATCTTTCTTCAAAGGTGGATTGTGACTTGCAGTTAACTTTTTAAAACATGCCTTAAGATTTGGGTCACTACTTTGGGCCACCTTAATTTCCTCAGGTAGAGGATTTACATGAGGAGAATCCTCTGAGGCACTCTTATGCTGCGCTTGGGTAATCACCGCAGCAATATGCTCTGAAGGTTTCTTCGGCTCTGCTAAAAATGCATAAGTAGCGCCAAGAATTAAATCAAAGGTGCAGTGTTCAAGCACTGCTGCCTCAATTACCCCCGAGACATACTTCGAACGGACCCTGATCTTAGCAATCGGCAAGTTTAAAGGTTTAGCATCCAATGTGGCACATTGGAGCTCTGTGAATCTGCCTGTATACTGGTCAGGTTTTACAAACTCTGGCCTCACCACAGCTCTGTACGACAATCCGCTATCATACAGACAATTTAAAGAATATCCGTTAGCCCAGACCCTCTCTACCACAGGTGGCCTATTGGAACCAATGTACAACTTTTCCCGGGTAGAGGGTACTACAGTAGACAACAAAGCTGATACTTGCAAACCCCCTGACTGTTTGGATTTACACTCCTTAGTCCAGTGGTTATTGTTCTTACAAATATGGCAGTAAGGCTTTTTAGGTCCATTAAAGGGTTGTCTATGTTGTGTTCCCTGAAATTTTGAGGGGTTCTGGGGTTGTGCTTGGGATGCATTCTTTTTAGGGGATTCATTTTGAAGGGTTTTATGACCATTACCACTTTTCTTCCCTTGGCCCTAGGCCTTGGGTTTCCCCCTATACACACCTCTTTATGTGCCATCTCATACCTCTCAGCATACATCAACATCTCACTCAGTCTGTCAGCACCATTCTCCGTCAGGAAGGTTTGCATAGGGCGAGGTAATGTCTCTCGGAGTTGTTCCGTTAGGACCATCTCCTGTAAATCTTCAAAAGAAGAGGAGTATCCGGACATTTCCCTCCACCTAGTGAAATATCCCTGAAGGCGACTGGCGAACTGGGGATAGTTCTCCCCTGTCATCTTTCTCTCATTTCAGAACTTCTGTCTGTATGTCGCAGCATTAAGTTCGAAACGTTTCAGCAACGCCTGACACAATGCATCATAATCAGTCTCAGTACCGGTGGGCATCCGCTGATAAATCTCGTATGCCTAACCCCTCAAACCTTGAGCCAACTTCAGCGTGTACATATTCCTTTCCAAATTCTACAAAGATGCCGATTTGCCAAATCGGTCTAGGTACTGTTCAATATTCTCAGCCTTCGGATCGAAGACTGGCATAGGAAAGTTGATCGCTTGAGCTGAGCCACTGTGCGTTGATGCACCATCAATCTCAGGTGTTGGAGATCTGGGTCTATTACCCTCTCTCTGTGCCTAAAGTTCCACTTCCCTTAATCTTACTTCCTGTTCCAATCTCATTCTTTCTGATTCCCTCTCAGACTCAAGTCTGAGTCTCTCAGATTCAATTTTTAGTCGTTCGGTTTCTTGAGTCCTTTCAGATTCAATTCTGAGTCTTTCTGCCTAGCGGGCTTCCATCCTCATCTCACGTTCCGTGGTTTTAATCCACTCGGTCATTTCCTTACCCTCCAATCCCATCTGGACAGCCATGTCCTTCAATTCCTGGATAAAAATTTTTGACTGCGACATGCTGTCTTGTCAATCTAACAGTCCACAACAAAATATATTGTCACCAACAATGTAAATATAATCGACAATAGATCAATTTATCACCACCAACCAAGGTTGTACCTAACCCCAATGTACTTGAACACCACAAAACACCACAACTGATCACAATTCACTCCTATGAGTACATTCTAAGAACTGACCCAGAGTGGTCACAACTGTGTTAACAACAAAATACAAACACTGAACAACCTCATGGCCAAGATCACCAGCGACTTTAAAGATTGAACAGAGTATACAAACAATCCCGGACGAGCAGCCAGATTTTTGGGGATATGGTGTTCTGTCACATATCACTCCTGTCACGTGCCTGAATTAAGGATTTTTCCTTAAGAACCAACAGCACTCAGAAATAATTATGTTGAGTCGTTTGGCTCGTATTGGTCTAAGGGATGCCCCGTGACCAATATACGCTCAACTTATTTCTGGAGTAGGGCAACTCAAGTTTTGGCACTACAAAATATATATGTATACGAATATGATATTCCTAGGCAAACTTGGCTGGACACCCCCACTACTATAAAAAGAAAGCCTCCAGGTTATGATAGTTTACTATCATAACCATGTTAACACATTTAATACTTACTATTCATACACACATCAAAGATAAACACTTAGTAAGGTGAAATAGAGACACCTAAGTCAGCCATGAAAATGAATGCATGTAATCTATTCAACTTCTTTACAGCAATAAAAGAATAATGTTTAGAATGTTTGTAGAATCAGAACTCAGAGCAACGACTCAGATATTGAAACAGCCAGAAGGTCTTGACTAGCAACACAGTGTCATCCCTGGAATACTGTGGAGCTGTTGGGAATAGAGCATGATAATAACACAAAAACTGGCACTTATCAGAGTTCTATTGTTGATGCTCCCCTCAGTCCATGGTGATTCGACTGTATTTGACTCTGGTAGTTCTGCCTCAAGTCAATCTGTTCATAGAGGAGTACCTCACCATCGAGGACACAGGAACTGTATAGGGACACAGCAAGTCTCTCCCACAGGTTAGGTCACAACTCTGTCTCTGAGCTCCACCAAGCTCCTGAAGACTGGTACACTCGAGTATGGGTATACTCTCTGCAAATGTTCACCTGCTCCGGAGCTCACTCACACGCTCTGGCCCTGTTAAGGTGTTGGTGTATATGGCACACCATGATGATGCTAGGTACATTTACTGGTGTTAGCTGGTGGATAGTTGGTTGGTGGATGTTGGTAGGACTGTGATTAATCTGCCTGCTCTTTACAGAGGTTTCATCCCAAGCATAGGAAATGTCCTAGACACTACAGGCCGCCTTCTCAATGTTTGAATTTGTTAGGCGTCGATGAATATCTCTGGTCTCTAAGAATGCCGGCAGAAGAATGCCCGCACTAACTCAAGTAAGAAGAAGTTCCTTGTATACATGAGCAAGGAGTAAACCGGTTTCCAGGAATGTTCAAATAAAACCTTAGAAATAATCAACTTACAGTTGCAAATTTGAAAATGGCGATAAGTCAAAGCAACTAGAAGGTGTAGATATTATTATTTTATCCGATAATGGTATAGATCAATAAAAGGGACTATATACCTTTCCGGACGGGTCCAAGTTTGAAATTTTTGTCGAGCGTGGGGGAATACCAGGTCCTGACTCGACGATTTTGTGTAGTGGCGAGTCATTCATTGACAGTAAACTCAGGTTGTTCGTTCATTTGGATTTTGGCTTTGTGCCAGGGCCTGAGTTTTGCGTGTACATCCGTTTTACTGTTTTATTTGTGTGCAGCTGGTTGCATCCTGCCACTCAGGCAGATCCACTCCGACTTAGAGGAGAGCTCCCAATTAGTCGACTTTGACGACATGCTTGTTGGTAAGGCAGTGGGTCTATTCTTGTTGTCCCCACAATAGGGCCCCGGAACCCAGACGGGGAGGATATTTTTGTTCACTTGTATTTTTGTAAAGTTTAAGGTAAAGTTGTCAACAAATGTAAGCCATCTCCACAGTAAAGACTGGTTACTCTGTACCCGAGCCGCCGTGGTGTAGCGGCTAGATACTGGCCTGCGGATTAGAAGGTCGTGGGTGTAAATCCTCACCCAGGTTGACGCAGCCTTAAATGAGTAACAGGTGAAGTCCTGGGAAGTAAAAGTGGTCGATGTGATGTCGAACACATACCCCATCGATGACCTATTGGTCTGTAAACTATATAAATTTAGCCTCATACATAACAAGTTCGCAGCATTATAGATTTCCACGATCTTCGTCTTGTCCTTGGTAGAGACCGAGAGTTTACGTGGGTTTTTTCCGAGTGCAGTGGTATTGACTGTTGGCGTATGTGGCTAAAGCATTGCGCACGCGCTTCGTAATGCCGGGGTACTGGGTTCGATCCCAGCTGCGGGCCTTGCACCTTGCGTTGGTTTCAACAGTGAAATCGAGAAGCCGATCGTCCAGAAAGCAATGACGTAAATTTGCCTTTTTTTTTTTTTTTTAAACCACAACAGGCAATGCTGGGGTTAGTTCTGCAACGTCCTGTAAAGGATACGCAACTAACAAAGTGGTATTGACAGTTTTTCATTATCACATTATAATATTAACACAAGCTACGCAACTAGCACAAGACAGGATACTACACAAAACTCCTATCTACAACGCTTTGCGGCATAAGCAGTAGGTTAGTTGCCTATCCTTTACAGGACGTTGCAGAAACGTTAAGAAAAGAACCAAACCCAACAGTCCCTGGCTGTTATGTGGTTTCTCAAGGCAAAATTTACGTCCAGTAGTTTGCCATATAGGCAGTAGAGCATACCCAAAAAAAAATAAAGAAGAACATTATCAAGGTAATCAACCAGTGACTTGGCGTGTACCGTCCACTGTCTTACTTCAGTAGTTTGCCATATAGGCAGTAGAGCATACCCAAAAAAAAATAAAGAAGAACATTATCAAGGTAATCAACCAGTGACTTGGCGTGTACCGTCAACTGTCTTATTTCCGTAGTTTGCCATTGCTTACTGGACGGTCGGCTCTCGGTACCACGGTCGAAACCATCGCAAAACAGACCGCTTGCAGCAAGGATCGAACCCGACACCCCGATATTACACAGCGCGTTTGCAACTCCTAAGCCACAGACGCCGACTTTCGAAAACAAACATATTTAAAATCAACTAAACATCAATTTCAAAATTAACAGCTTACTGACACAAATTATTTAAACTTTTTTAAATAACTGAATTGATAAGTAATTACACAAAAAGGAAAAGAAAGTCGACGTTATATGAGAGAGTCAAAACTTTTTCAATTTTAGAAAGAGTCCTTAATATATTTTCTCTTCGCGCTTTTTGCCCTCTTCCCTCTTTATTATCAAGATTATTTTTTCAACTAGGCCGGATAAAACGGAGTCCAGATAATTGCTTGTTGGACATTTGAAGTTCTAGTATACTTGTTTACTTCATATTTCTTCCTATTTTGTGCGAGTGTGTAAGTGTAATTTCTTGAGGCCTCAAAGATGTGGTTTTACAGAAGAATGCTCAGAATACTTTGGACAGCCAAAATAGAGCAAATAAGAGGTTTTGAAAGAGGCGGGATTCTGAAGTCTCCTTATCACAGACATCAGAAGGAGACAGTCATCATTTTTCGGCCATGTTATGAGAAGAGGGGAAACAGAACATGCTGTGACCACTGGAAAGATCTGTGGAAGGAGGGATAGAGGAAGACAACGAGAGAAGATTCTTGACAGTCTTGTTGCATGGCATGGAGGTGTGTCGGCACACGAACTGATACATGCTGCAAGAGATCGTGGATTATGGAGATACATGATGACTCACGCCAGTCGGCAAGGCACCTGATGATGATGATGTTGATGTGTAAGTGTGTGTGTAAATGTGTGTGCGCGCGTGTGTACATGCGTGCGTTCACCTTACCTGAAGCATATGCTTTGGTTATGAATACTTTCATTTCTCTTTTACAGGGACGGCTGATTTTGAACTGACAACTCGTTTACATGTAACGCCTCAGGATGGCTGGATCATGCTGGGGTCTGATTTCATGTTTCCAAACAGAGGTAAACAGACAGACAGGAGCGTTTCATTTACAATGGGGCCATTTGTGTATCCAGCAACAAAAGAACTCGTTCAATATCAACCAACAAGCAATCGTATCGTTAATTCGTGCGAATTTATACACAGTTAGACAATAATATGTTGTTGTATTTAGTTTACTGTCTAGTTTAGTGATAATGTTACCTGTCTGTCGCTAATTTCAGTCTATAAGAAGAGAAAGTAAAGTAAAGGACCCTTCTTCCACGCCTTCGGGTGTATAGGGCATATAGGGCTAGACCTATATTTTTATAGACCAACAGGCACAAGATGGGGGATGTGGTCAGCATCACGCTGGACGCCTTTTCTTTTCAGGACCGCACCCGGTATCCCCTCAAGGCTGAGTCGACCTGGGAGCCAAGGAAAGTTTTTGAAAAACAGTCTGGCCCTGCCAGGTAGCGAACCCACGTACTTCCGATACGCAGACGAGGGTCTAGCCGCTATGCCACGGAGACTCAATTTAGGTCTATATTAGTGATAATACTGTCTTTTTTGGCGACAGTTTACTGTCAATGTTAGTGACAATATTGTCTGTTGTTAGTGTACATTTTAATGATAACATTGCCTGCTTTTGTGTTATTTTGTTGTCTATATTAGAGATAATATAGCTTTTTGGGGGTTTGTTTACTATGATAGTGATAATATTTGCCCGTTTGGCGTTAGTTTGCTGACTATGTTAGAAATAACATTGCCTTTTTCGTCGTTAGTTTACTGTCTATGTTGATAATGTTTCCTGAATGTTGTCTGTTTTCTTTCTTCAGCTTACATCAGCGCTCGTCTCTCTGTTGGAGGGCCGTCACCGGAGATATCTTTTTATTTCGATAATACATCGTTAGTGGAAATTCCCGAACTCATCTCTTGGGAGCAAGATGCAAATGATCAGATAGACAAACTTCGGAAAAGCAATATACATTTTCAGTAAGCTGATGATTACAGACACTTCTTCTTTAATAACAATCAAGTTATATTCATTTTCTGTTAATTCTGCAATCAGAACATTGAGTTTCCCTTCTGGGCTTTGCTACCCATTTTGGTGAAAACAAGAATAGACGCACTCCCCCACCCTCAGCAAGCATGTCGCAAGAGCCTCATTTGAGGTCGGAGTGTATCTGCCCAAGCGGCAAGTAACAACCGGCTCCATGTCAATTATTAGAAAGTCATCACGATATGGATTTGAACTGAAGACTTTTGGACTGACATGCTGATTAGCTACTGCGTTACCACTGCTCGCGCTTGTTAGTTTTTGCTCTTCCTTTCTAGTGCAGCAGTAATTCATTTGACTTTGGTTTACTGTCTACGTTAGTGATAATATTGCCTTTCCTGCGTTAGTTAACTGTGTATGTTAGTGATAATAAATATTGCCTCTCCTGCGTTAGTTTACTGTGCATGTTAGTGATAATATTGTCTATCTGGCATTAGTTTACTGTGTATGTTAGTGATAATATTGTCTATCTGGCGCTAGTTTACTGTGTATGTTAGTGATAATATTGTCTCTCTGGCATTAGTTTACTGTGTATGTTAGTGATAATATTGTCTCTCTGGCATTAGTTTACTGTGCATGTTAGTGATAATATTGTCTATCTGGCATTAGTTTACTGTGTATGTTAGTGATAATATTGTCTAACTGGCACTAGTTTACTGTGAATGTTAGTGATAATATTGTCTATCTGGCATTAGTTTACTGTGTATGTTAGTGATAATATTGTCTAACTGGCACTAGTTTACTGTAAATGTTAGTGATAATATTGTCTAACTGGCACTAGTTTACAGTGTATGTTAGTGATAATATTGTCTCTCTGGCATTAGTTTACTGTGTATGTTAGTGATAATATTGTCTAACTGGCACTAGTTTACTGTGAATGTTAGTGATAATATTGTCTATCTGGCGCTAGTTTACTGTGAATGTTAGTGATAATATTGTCTTTCTGGCATTAGTTTACTGTGTATGTTAGTGATAATATTGCCTGTCCTGCGTTAGTTTACTTTATGTATTTAGGCATGCAGCCAGCCTGAAGTGTTGGAGGTCCCTGGGTCAGGCTGGGATTTTTTCACGTGGACTTCTAGTAATGTCCCCTGATCTCTGGGTAGTTTGATCAGATGTCGGTCTGTATTTTGAGCGCGTAATAAAAACCCCTTAGTTGGAAATCGAAAACAGTATCCTAACGGCACTGTCCGGGCAAAATTTGGAATCAAAAATCGACCCAAAGTGTTTTAGAATCGCTAGGGGTTTCGTGCACTGAACTGAAAATCTTCGGACATAGGCTTTAGTCAGAAATAGAAGGGAACATTTATGGGTTACCCCCTTGTGTCATGATGTTGATCTGTCGTCTAAGCCTGAACTGTCTTTATTAGTGATAATATTGTTTGTGTTAACTAACGTAAATAGGAGGCGACTGCAGTCGAGCTGATTGAAAGAAATGCTAAATAAAACACAAAATGTGACTTGAAAGCTCAAAGAGGGAATCGAAAAGACACAACCGACAGTTTCAACCAAAGTCTTTATCAGTGGAGTACTGAATAGTTCTGTAATGTAATTAATCCTCCCTTGATAAAGACTTTGATCGAAACGTTCGACTGTGTTGTGTGCGTTTTTTCCATTCACTCCGCCTAGCTTTTTTAGTAAGCTTGTTTGTTATATTTAGCATATTTGTCCTGTTTGTTTATTGTCTATGTTGGTAATAGAACTGTCTGTATGTCTTTGGTTTACTGTCTATATTAAAATACTGCTTGTCTGGCGTTAGCTTACTGTCTATATTATAATACTGCTTGTCTGGCGTTAGTTTACTGTCTATATTATAATACTGCTTGTCCGGCGTTAGTTTACTGTCTATATTATAATACTGCTTGTCTGGCGTTAGTTTACTGTCTATATTATAATACTGCTTGTCTGACGTTAGTTTACTGTCTGTGTTGGTGATAAAACTATTTGTATGGTGTTAGTTTACTGACTATGTTAGTGATAATATTGCCTGTTTGGTGACAGTTAACTGTAAATGCTAGTGACAAAATTGCCTCTTTGGCGATTGTTAATTATCGATATTAGTGATAATGTTGCCTTTATTGGCGTTAATGTTCCTCTCAGGTTCAATGTAGATTCGAACTTCAACATCGCAGATCTGAAAGTCCAGGTATGTATTCATATCTGAAGAAAGCTATTATTTATTTAGTCAGATATTTTGGCTAAAAACGTTTAATAAAAAACTGTCGGTTTATGTTCTAAATGTCTAACAAAATGTGATATGGCCGGCTAACTACCTGATAATTATCTCTTTTTTAAAAAAAGCTTGGGGTGGGGGGTTATATTCGTAGAAATTGTTCAAATATATATACACATCTTTCAAATAAATGACTCTTTTATCAAATACTGACAGGTAAACTGACATTATAGTTTTGATCAAATGTGACATAACACAAAATTAACACATTCATTTGCTAGTGGCTGTTACTGTCAATCGATATTTTTAAAGGAGCTGAAGTTAAAGGTAGGTAGGTAAATAATTGTACCCCACTAGGACATCACACATGTGATAAACACCCTGTGAAACCATGCGGATGAGGATTACCCGTGGAGAGGTCCCGGAAATCCTGTTCAATCGATAGGCCATATTTCAGGCCCGGCTATGTTTAGGGCCCCAAGCAAAAGCCAGGGTGGGGCTTCAAAATAACACAAAATTGCATCCCACATGGGGATGACAGTGAGGTCA